>MJUU01029089.1:20865-33308 GCA_002080025.1 Modiolus philippinarum
GGTAGGTCAATGATATTTGGTATATAGGTTGGTCTTAGGTAGTACATGACAGTCTGTCATGTGGCTTTTGTCCTTGACCTCAATTTCACGGTCTAGTGAGCATGTTAAGTTTTTGTGATTAGGTCATTTTCTCAGTAACTATAAGTGGTAGGTCAATGNTGGTCTTGAGTAGTACATGACAGTCTGCTATATGTTTTTTGTCTGTGACCTCAATTTCACGGTCCAATGAACTTGTTAAGTTTTTGTGCTTAGTTTAGTTTCTCAGTAACTATAAGTGGTAGGTCAATGATATTTGGTATATAGGTTGGTCTTGAGTAGTACATGACAGTCTGCTATATGTTTTTTGTCTGTGACCTCAATTTCACGGTCCAATGAACTTGTTAAGTTTATGTGCTTAGTTTAGTTTCTCAGTAACTATAAGTGGTAGGTCAATGATATTTGGTATATAGGTTGGTCTTAGGAAGTACATGACAGTCTGCTATATGGTTTTTGTCTTTGACCTCAATTTCATGGTCCAGTGATCATGTTAAGTTTCCCAGTATCTTTTAATGTAAGGTCAATAATATTTGGTATTTGGGTTTGTCTTAAATGGAACATGACATCCTGCTGTTTGGCTTTAGCCCTTGACCTCATTTTCACGGTCTAATGAACATGTTTGGTTTATAGTATCTATCAGTGGTCACTGATATTTTTTTGTGATTCATGACAGTCTGCTCAATTGCCTTTGTCACTTACCCTAATTTCACAGTCTAGCGAATATGTTTTATTTTCTGATTTAGTCAGTTTGAGAATTCACATCAATTTTGCGACCATGAAGGGACGGGCGAGACATCAATTTGGGTCCACACTTGTGTTGTATTGTCAGGTTATATACGGGAAAACTGGTAATTTTCAATCATGTTCTTGTGTGCGATTTTTTACGATATCGCGACCTAAATCTTGTATAGTGCTGGGGTGGACAAAATGGTACAAAATATTTCAGGAGAGTTATATTTGTCCAATTTTTTTCGTATGGGTGTGTGTTATTTTGGATTTTTGATTCGTAAAATGAATTACCATTTATTGCCTCTCCTTCTGAATATGCGTCTAATATTTTTGTCGATTTTATTGTGTCAATACCCTTGTCATATAAATAGACGTACAGATTGTGTTTTAGCCAAACCAATATCTTCAACAGTCAATGTTGGGGTAAATTGGAAATCTCGCGATCGTATGAATTTTTTTTACTGTCATAACGATAGTGAAGTCGCCATTGCATTTTATAAAAATTCCTTATTTTTCGAGCTTTGTCTTTTAATTTGAAAAGCAATGATGAGTCCAATCAAAGAATGAAAGAACAGCTTCTGTTTAGTACTGAGCAAAATCAAATTATTTAAAGTATTCTCATTTGTATCGCCTACGGAAAGACCAACTACAAATCCAACAGGAGACAAGGAGACAAAGAATGCATTATTTTCAGTTATAACTAGGATTTTGGGATTCTGAATGTAGTATAAACAATCTTTGTCAAGAGAGAGCCTCACAGGAATACAGTTTGATCCATCTTCGCTAGCCAAGGGTCTCCTCTTGAAGACGAGAGGAGCGAATCGCAACCCTTGGATAGCGAATATGAGTTTGATCAAGCTATAACGTCAAGGAAGGTCTGCATCATCCGGTCAACACTGAATGTTTTCTGTTGTGGTGCTGTAGCATGTTTTTTTTTAATTTGAAAACGTTTGCTGGGCCCACAACTTAAACTAAACCAGTTTCCAAAATGACATGTCAAGTATCGAACCCCTTGCAGTTTCTGTGCTATTCCAGTTACAACGATAACTCAGGGAAGCAATCTTGAACTAGCTTGAAACGAAGTGTTACTAGTATTTAAGAATCTTTCCTGAAAACGGGCACAGGGAGCAAATTATTGAAGACTGTCGACATATATCTATCTTTGAGAAATATCAATTAAAAATAGCAAATCAAACAATCTAAATGTTTTTATTACTACATTGTGACAATGGTATGTCAACACCAGTTGAATTATATCGATGGTATTTCTCACACTCTTTTCCCATTGCTTTTAAGGCAGATTTACTCGGAACACTAATGTTATAGCTTGATCAAACCGTTTTGCTGTGAGGCTCTCTCTTGACAAAGATTGTTTCTACATTTGTACATTCAAAACCCCAAAATTCTAGTTATCACTACAAATAATGCAAAGTCCAAAAATTGCGATCTATATACTATAGTATGTGGAGTCGCTATTGAAATATCGACTGGTGTCTATAAGTTTGAAAAGACTAATTAAAGTGGATATCTACCCATCTTTGATAGTACATGTACATTCAGTGTCACGGAATTAATCGTTTATTCAAGGCGAAGCATAGTGTATCATAAACCTCAGCTCATGCATCCAATACATCGGCAAACCAATACCGAATCAAAAATTAGGAAATTGGAAATTCTAAAATCACGGATTGAGATAGCATGACAAAGACAAAACAAATAAACAAAAATGAACAAGAACGCCACTAAAGCACTAGCAGTGTGAACCTCTACAGAAACTTGAGGTATCATCAAATGCTCCGGAAGTGTAAGCATGATCTGCTCCACTCGTGGCACCCGTCACAATGCCAGTGAAAAACTGTGGTTTTGTAACAATCGGTGTTTTTCAGTCCGGTAATAAACTTTGGATCTACCTAAAATTTGTGAAATTGAAACAATGTAACGGTCTGTCAAATCATGGTGACGACCGTAAACCTTCTGAAGAGACGGTGATTGAACATGAATGTCTTCTGATACCCGTAAGACATCATCTGCGAATCTTTCATAAAGAACAAGAACTTGCCCCACATATGTTTAAGAGAACTGTTTTTCCCCAAGGCAGCCAACATATAAACAACCAAAACTTGTTTTAGCACTCCAGATAAACGTCTTGATATTGAATATTTTACGAAAGGATATGGAGTAAATGAACATGAGACCATAATACATATGTTAACTCCAACTGCAATATTTTTAATGAGCTGTATGGCCATTTCGGAAATTTATTCCTCATCAGCATCAGTAGAACCCAAACATAGGAAATACAAAATTTCAAAAAAATGTTTATAATGCCTAAAACCAAACGAAATACGAGTAATCAGTAATATCAAATATTACTGACGACCACACAGCTAATAAGAGATTCAAACCAATACCAAAAGAAGAAGCTTGTGCTATTTCCGAATTGCAGAACTGTGCTATTGACATCAACAACTGGATGAATCACAACAAGTTGAAAATGAACAATTCAAAAACTGAGTTTATTCTTTTTGGAAGCCGGCCACTACTTAATAAAGGTATTACTAAAGAAATATCAATTTGTGACGAAATTATCGAATCAAAAAATTGTATAAGATATCTAGGTGCTTTTCTAGACGAGTCTCTAAATCTTAAAGAGCATATTAAAAGGAAATGCAAAACTGCCATGATAAACTATTTCAAAATCAAAAGTATCCGAAAATATGTGTAAAAAGAGGCAACAGAGACTCTAGTTTTATCTTTGGTTATTTCTTACTTAGACTATTGTAATGTAATTTTGTATGGTATATCTCGCTGTGATTTAATGAAACTTCAGCGTGTCCAAAATATGTGTGCTAAGCTTGTGTTAAATCGTTCCAAGTTTGACAGTTCAAAACAGGCATTATTCGATCTACATTGGCTGCCTATAAAAGCACGAATTAATTTTAAAATATTAACTTATATGTACAATTGTTCGGTAGGGAACGCACCATCTTATTTGATTGATCACTTGTCGCATCCGGTATCTAAACGTACATTAAGGTCTTCAGTATCATCCGAGGGTTGCTATGTTATTCCGTTCAACAAGAACAAAACTTTTTCGGATAGAAGTTTCAGTACAATTGGCCAAAAATTATGGAATGAGCTTCCACTTACTTTGAGAAAATGTAAATCTATTGGTATTTTTAAAAACAAATTGAAATCATATACTTTGAAAACTATTTTGCATTATTCTGAATGTGTAAATACAGCAATTTTTGTGTTGGTCTATGATCAGTTAATACGTACATGATGTGTTGGGTAAAATGCCACGCTTCCTGCACGTTAAAGAACCCTTGTAGCAAGCTCTTTTTGGGGTGGTCCGTAGGTGATCGGCTACAAGGCTAAATTCCCCGCCCTTGACGATTTCACCCTACTTTTCCAGTGGCAGTCAGAATTTCCCGTCCCATAGCCCTTTCCATACCC
The DNA here is from genome assembly GCA_002080025.1 of Modiolus philippinarum. Classification (NCBI taxonomy): domain Eukaryota; kingdom Metazoa; phylum Mollusca; class Bivalvia; order Mytilida; family Modiolidae; genus Modiolus; species Modiolus philippinarum. Next base: position 25,090 of record MJUU01029089.1, read on the forward strand.
CAAAGTGATTATTTATCAACAAACTTGTTCTCGTCTTGATATAGCTGAAATATTGCTGAGTAGACGTTAAACAATATTCAATCAATCAATCAATATATATATTGTTATATGTACAACACCATTGAATATTTTTGTAGAAATAGGCGTTTAATCAAATTGTAAAGTTTCAAATATAGCAAAGGACAAAACTACGATGGAGGGAGTTAAACCTTAGATTTTAGAATTTACATAAATTTTGATAATAGCAATTGAACAAAAGTGTACACATGAGATATTATCTCATGTACAAGTACACCATATCTAAGAAAAATAAAGAGCATACATCTCTACCACGGGGAATTGTTTTACCAACTCCACACTGAAATATACATTTACATATGAAGAAATCTCCACTGAAAAACCGACAGGTGCCGATTAGTTATTAAATCAGAAACAGTATTGTGGTAATTTAGGAAAGCCGAGTTTCCCAAATTGAAACAAAACAAATCCAATGTCATTTCTCTGCTACATTTCTAAAGCATTATACAAATTGAAAACTGCATACCTTTCATCTTGTAAGAGTCCACCCTCTCCTCCCTAGAGACATCATATTTGAAATATGCCAGTTGCAGTATTCTGTTTGGAGTTATCAATTGCTGCACTAGGTTAAGCTCACCTGTGTATAACCACAGTGACGTTTTGTAATTATTTGACCTCTGACACCACTGAACCAACTTTAACTAGCTTTGGTCGTCATATCACTCCTTTGGACAGTTCCTGCAAAAAATATTGATCATGTACGTACCCCGTCTAGGCCGCACAAAACATAGTTCATCGGTTAACATAACTATTATGAAAAATGTGTGATCTTTTATTTCATCTAAAAAAATACGAAATGGAAATGGAACCAGACTTGCTTTAATGAATTCTCATAATGATATTAACATTAAAACATGTCAACTACAGGTCCACTCGGTAGAAAAATGAATTAAAGCTCCGATGGAGCTGAAACTCGAAAGCCCTGAAAATCTACACGTGGCAAAACTTCGTAGTCATCCAAAGAACTGCTGCATACGTCTGCATGTATTAAGTCATTCCGTATACGCGAAAATAATCGGATTGTGTGATTTGTATGCATGTCGATTTCATTGCTATAAATATGCAATACACATGTCACAGGTAAACAAATGTTATTTTCATCTTTGACAAATTACTGCTCGGCAGGCGCGTTGATCCGAGACGCAACATGAAATATACGAGTAATTTGATAAGCACGCATATTGTTTTCATGTAACATAACAACACCGTATTCAACTCAAGAAAAAGAAGAAATATAACTTAAATACACAATGTAAACGATTTTGAAAGAAACTTGCGCACTATATTTTATCGGAAGCACGAAGATAATCTTTGAGAGCTGTTAATAGGCTTGAAGCGTCGCGTGATTTTTTCTTGTCATTTTAACAACTCTCCAGCCATTTCCTGGCTTTCGAATGAAGAATTAACTATAAATAAATAATTACTGTCACAAGATTGTAAAAAAAACAAGATGGCGAAACACCATGGCATCAATGCGATATAGATCATTCCTCTTTTAACACATCTCAAGACTCTGTTGCAAAAAAGGGGCGTAGATAAAATAGTTATTGATAAAAGGGTCTAGATGAAAGTTATTGGTAAAAAAGGCCAGGATGAAATATAAAAAACTAAAATTCACTCACACCCATTTGCATATTTATGCTTCCGGCAAAAAGTAAATGTCCATACCCTTAAAAGTCTGGTCAAAATTCTGCATAGAATGGAGTTATCTTCACTGTAGTTGAAAGGGGTGCATGGGCCTTTAATTATACAAAATATAAAAACGAGGCTTTTTATTGATTTCTAAACCAAAGACAGGTGATACCAATGGGCAATTGACCAATGACAATATTGTCTATTCAACTGTAAAAGAAAGTGTTCTTCTTCCAAAATATATGAAATATCGTACAGTATGACAATGAGTGGTTTTAGAAGTGCATGATGTAGTCCTCCAACATTTTGTTACCCAAATATTTGTCAAGTCAACAGAAATTTAAAGCAGTAAAACAGCTTTTAACCCTATAAGGATGGTGCCATATATATAAATTTGAAAATACTGACAGTATTCATACTTTTCCTCTTTTTTCCTTGTTTGCCGACGCACATTTTTTAACCATGCATTTTAACCATGCATGTTCACATTCTAGTTCTGTTAACAGATGAAGCAGCGTGACAAAGTCCAACTACTCAAAATTTTTAAAGAAATTTCAGCACCCTTATCGGAGTTTCTGTCCTTATTCACGAAATTTTCACAGTATCAATATTTTTTATCTAAAAGAGCTTAAGTTGCAAAAATGATTATCATGTGAAAAGATGTACGTGTTATGGCCATAAAATTACCGGACAAAACCCTGTTTGTAAGGATACTTGGGGAAATGGTCAAAATAGTAACCCCCAAATTCAAAGTTATACATTGTATATGACCGGTTGGTTCCTATGCAGCCAGACTCTTAGGTCTCCTAGTATGGCCAAATTTAGACGTCTTTTTGGCCAGTTCAGATAAAATTGCTTTCGAGATTATCACTTTCTCTAAAGTGCGATTACTGCTGTAGAAACAACAGATGCGATTCCGATAAATTCATTAACAGTGTACGTAATAAAATCGATCTATGATAACATTGATAATGAATTTATCGGAGTTGTATCTTGCTTCTAGTACCCTCTCGATTCGCACTTTGGGGAGAGTGATTTTGTAAATAGATTTTTTTCCTACATCGGAAATATATAAGCTGAACCGGATTTACTATCCTTTCGTGTATATAATTTTCCCAGTAATATCTGAAATTAGATCCCACGTGATTAAGTGTAAACAGTTGAGTTGGTAGGTGATTAGAGAAAATATTTGTTTGTGTTGTTAAATCGAATGAAGGACAAGGATTTAAGAATATAATTTTATTTCACAGAGAATGTAAGTTATCTACTAGTTTTGTCTTGAACCAAGTACCTAGTACTTTTTTGTAAGTCCAACATCCGTTGCTCAAATTTGTTTCGCTTTTAACATGTTTAATGAATATATAGCATCTCATGCTCTCTTAGATGACCCATATATCAAAAGCTTTATATACGTGTATGTATTTACAGTGTGAATTATGAAATATTTGCACATGGGAGTTTTAATCTTTGTGCTTAATCTTTTAAACTTTGTTAATTTTCAGCAAATTTTTATTTTATTCTTTTTTTACCATAAAACACATGACCATAAAATATTCTGCTTGCATGAGTCCGGATCCAATATTGTTGATACGAGATATTTATAGATTGACTTGTTTACTATTTAAACTAAATATAATCTGTTGAAATATATTCTGAGGCCCAATAGCCAAGATTAATTGGCTTAAGGCTCATTTACCATATCATATTTCGTGTCATTTGACATTTTGTCTTTGTTTGTTATGACGTGTATGTTAATTAAGGCTGCTAAAAATGAAATACATACTAACCAAAGATACCATGTACGCACAATGCTCCAGTATACTTCTCTAAGTGGCAATATCTAAGATTCATTGGCGGATCCAGGGGAGGGGCAAGGGTGCCCTGGGCGCCCTTAGGTTGGAAAATATTTTAAATTCCTAAGTGATTTTCGGAAAATTGGGTTCAGGGTCCCCCTTTTTGAAAAATTATGGGTCTGTCCCTCTTAGCACAAAGTCTTATCCGCCACTGAGATTGCACGATATCTCCACTTGACCTGACCTGTCTATTTCCTGTTTGCCGATAACTCAACTTTGTAGTATTATATTGAATACTAGAAGATGAAAACCATTTCTTTTTTTCGTTGTAATTTAAATAAAGATTTAAGAGAAACTTTCTTACAAAAATTCAATGTAGACAAAAACCTAGAGAAAAACAAAATACTTAATATTGACCTAAATCCAGTAACTAATCAACAAGTGAAATGGCTTGGTTTTTTTTTTTAAAGCAGTCGCTAGACATTTGCTTCATATGTATGTTTGTTTAAAAATGTATATTGTCACTTTATTTGTTATATGCCTTTGGCCCTTAATTGGGTGTAAATTGTGCATTTTCTTTATTAATGTATTAAAGTATTGAATATCAAACTTGTATTTAGTAAGATTTGATATTTGGTTTGAAGCTTTTATGAAGTGAGTTGTATTCTTTTGGCAAATGTTTTCCAAATATAATGTCATACACTGAAATTTCTCTATAAATTTTTTTACTTATGAAAATTGTGCTATTTCGTTTTACATATTTATCATGTTTATGGGGAATATGATGTCATTGCAAAACGAATTTTACCTTTTACCTATAGGAATGTATATGATTTGAACTTTGGATTGCAGCTTTAGTACACCGAGTTACACCACGTCTTCTTTTCAGACCCGTCATTCACATTTTTCAATGCAGTCATATTTTTCATGAAGGATTATATATAAATATTAATTTATATTTAGAAATGATTCAATCTGAACTTGTGCAGCTCCCTTTCAAATCTGTCGCTCATCTATACTTAGGGAGCATTCATTTGATTTTTATGGGGGGCAAGGAAGGAATTCGAAAAAAAAATCCAGGATCAGAAATTTTGCGAAAAAAATATCAGGTCAGGAGGAAGCTGAAAAAAAATTGTCAGGATGACATATATGAAGCAAAATTTCTGGCTTGGACCGAAAAAAAACGACAGGATTACTTCGATCAGATGTTCCTTCCTTGCCTCCCCCTTAAAAATCAAATGGTTGCTCCCTTACTATTTGCCTCTGACATTTATGAGTCAGCTTTGCCAAAATGACTTCCTCTACTTTTTTGGATACCAAAAGAGTTGTGATTTTCTTCTGTTAATTTCAAGATCAGTCTGACCAGGCATTTTTCTTGACGCATTACTGTGAATTTAGGTTCAGCTATACTCAAACACAATCCAGAACCATTTTGTAATGCTCCATGGGAAGAAAATCGTGACTCACTTTTTTTAGCTTAGAAGAAGCTTGTTCCTTTGTTATTCATGGACATCTTTTTGCACTTGTGGTGCTATAGTAAGCATCTTCGGGGATTTTTAGCATTGTCTGCAGACAAGCAAGCTGTATTAGGCTCCGCGTCGAGATGTGGGTGTCTTTTAGTTTTCGCATTGTCTGTCTGCCCGTATGTCCATCCGTTCGTCTTGTCCGTCTGTCTGTCCGTCAACAATTTTTCCCGTTAAAGATTTCCTGGCTTATTCCTGATGGAATGATTTGAAATTTGGTCTGATGCTTGGAAATGAAGATTTTTTTTTTGCAGGAGATTTTCAAGTTTGTTGGGCCTCCACTTCCTGTTTGCCTTTGCTTTTTAAGTATAAACCAAATTTTCATCAAAGATTTAATTTCTTGGTTTGTACTTGAGGGAATGATTTGAAACTTGGTCCGCGTTTTGAAAATGATGAGCTGTATGTTGTGACCGATTTTCAAATTTGTCGGATATATACTCCATGCTGCCAATACTTTAAATGTTAAATTTTAAACGAATTTTCGTACAAAATTTCTCAACTTCTAATGGAGGGAATTATTTGAAATTTAGTCTGAGGCGTAGAAATGAGCAACTGTATTTTGTAAGCGATTTTAAGGTTTGCAACATGAATAATTTCTCTTTGTCGAGACTTTGATTGTTTACTTCAAACCAACTTTTCTTTAAAGATTTCTTGGCTTTTATCATTTGGAATGATTTGAATTTTTTTCTGAAGCTTCGAAATGATGAACTGCATAGCGTAAGCGATTTTCATGTCTTCCTGTTTGCTGATACTTTTACTTTAACCTATAAACTAAATTGTGTCAAAGATCTCTTGACTTGTAGAAGTGGGATTAATTTGATATTAAGTCTTAAGCTAAGAAATGATTTGGTTTGGTAATCTGCAAGAAATCACCGTGACCAGCAAATAACTGTACCAACACTTTATTGTGTCAAACAGAACTTGATTCCACACTTAATTCAATTTTACTTTGATTGAAATTGCGGGGCCCTTCTGACAATGCTATTGTCGGGATGCTCTAGTTAAGCTCAACAATCAGTAACTAAATTGCAGTAACAAAATGATTCCCGATTCCATGGAAATGGGTACTAGAATGGTTCGCTGCAAGCATGTCTGCAGAAACGAAAACAAAGCTTACTCATTGGTAAGAAGTTCCCGCGTAATACTGGTGCTAAATGATGTGCATCGTCTCCGTAATCCCACTGATTTGCACATCGATATAAACCATTCGAGGATACATTGGAAAAACTTGAATTTAACTATTAACTGATTGCCTCATATATGTTTACATTGTCATTGCCTTCAATATAATCAGTTTGCGAAATACAACCATGGACAAGTAAGGGACGACAAATACCCAAACTAGCTATATTGGAGTCAACTGGTATAGGGAAAGGCAATCGTTTCTTTATTCCCGGTCGCCATGGTAGCCGGCTTTAGGAATCCGTCAATCTGTATTTTAAAAAGGTCGGAATCTGATCCGATCAGCAGATTTCCTCTGGTATTATTATCTATCCTGAGGGCTTCCGATATGGGAAATGTGCATAATTTTATATCTACGGTTCCGAACACTAAAGAAACTTTTTTGTCGCAGCTTTAAACCAACGATTGTTTGAATATTTCATTAAATATCGTTTAACAGGTTGAAATTTAATATTTTGATATAAAGCATTTTTTACAATTTATAAATGTATCCATACACACGGGTATGGATTCGTTGCTCTTAGGGATGCCAGTATATTTGTAAAACTAATTGTTGTATATATTTGTCAATAAATGTAGACAATACAGTACAACGAGGTGAGCTTAGCAGGATGTAGTACATTTTATCCCAGATTGAACAATTACTCAAGTTATTTAATTCTTTGTTACATATATATATGCCCGATAAATGTATTGATGGCTATAAACCGGGAAGCTTTTTAAAAAAGCTTAACTTGTAATCACTAGGTTTCAAGGATAGTCACTCCTCAGGTTTTTGAAAGTTCTGACATTTGGAACTCCCTTAGTTTTTCCACCATGATACATAAAAACATTTTGCACACTGACCCGCTTTTGTCGCTTGCACACGTAGTGGAGGGCGACATATAGGGATCACTGCAGTCGTCTTGTGTCGTCGTTGTCGTTGGCGCTGTCGTTGTTGTCTGTCCCACTTTTTCGTAACACTTTTTTGTATGTCACTTCAGTATGGGGTCTCATATTGCGCTTATCGAATTTAGGTCTGTTGGACATCTACATCCTGTTTACCGACTTGGAATATTTTCAACAAATACTGTCCACTATCGACCAAGTGCGGATCGATGGGATAATTATTAGAGTCTAAACAATAGATGCGATTCCGATAAAGGAATTATTACTGTCATTAAATCAATAACGACAGTACTAATGACCTTTTCAACAATAGCATATATCGGGGTATTGTGTTGACTATCATAATGATCTCGTCGATTCGCACTTGGTCGATAGTGCTGTCAATAGTACAAATTTTCGTAACTCTTTTCTCAGTTTATTCAATTGGTTAATCTTGAACTCCTTGAAAACTGTAAGTCATATTCCAACCAAACTTGCAGGATATGTTGTTTACCTGATCTTATTGTGAACCTGATACTTAAAATCAATTTTACAGATTTTAGATGTTCACTGAACAAAAATAGTTCAAATGCAAGACCTTCAAAATTATAATTCATATTCTAAACAAATTTACAGGATATGTTTTTTTTTCTCCCGATCCAGACATACACCTTATACTTAAATTGTGATTTTACAGATTGCAGAGTCTAACTGAGCCAAAAGTGGCTCTTTTAAAGTGCAGGCGACACAAGTGTTCCATGGAACACCCATCAATTTTCTCTCCAAAATATGATTGCAAACATTTTCACTAGGCTTTTGAAAAAAATGCTGATTGAAGTTCTTAATACTGTTTCATTGCATTTGGAAGGTTTAATTATTGAACCTCCCGCCCAAATGTCAAGTTCTTATATCTCGAGAATGGGCACACTCCCCTATCAATATTTTTTGTTTAAATGATACATATAGATGTTCTCATACATATAGAATAATGGAAGTTTTTATTGGCGAATAATAATGGACTAGCTCCTTGTGGGCGAGTCATTTATTGGAGCCAATATTTCTTATATCAAAAACAAAATTTCTATTATTCTTTTTTTCGGTAATTAACTAAATCATTTAATAGAACAAATTTTGAAAATGAATG
>MJUU01029090.1:0-22258 GCA_002080025.1 Modiolus philippinarum
GTCGTAATAAGCCTTCTGTTTGTCCTTGGCTTTCTTAGCTGATTCAGAAGCTAGAAGGTAGGCCTGCAGAAGTCTTTCCTTAAGTTCTTTGACATACACAGACTGTGGTTTCCTATCCTTGTCCTTCACTGGTCCAAATGCAAGGTCTATGGGCAATCTTGGATGGCGGCCAAACATGAGGAAATATGGTGAGTGACCAGTAGCATCATGTTGGGTGCAGTTGTACGCATGTACAAGAGGTGCCACATAAGCCTTCCAGTTGCTCTTCTGTTTGGGCTGTAAAGTGCCAAGCATAGAAATCAGAGTTCTGTTGAACCTCTCCGTTAATCCATTACCCATAGGGTGGTAAGGTGTTGTTCTGGATTTCCGGATTCCTGTAAGTTGACAGAGTTCCTGAATCAGCTTACTCTCAAATGATGGTCCCTGATCGGAGTGAATTCGTCCTGGAATCCCGTAGTGCACAATAAAGTTGTTAAAAAGTGCTTCAGCAGTTGTTCGTGCTGTCTGATTCCTAGTGGGGATGGCCTGATCATAGCGCGTGAAATGATCTGTTATCACCAAGATGTCCTGTACTCCTCCCTTTGATGGTTCTAGGGTGAGGTAATCTATACAGATAAATTCCATGGGCTGAGTCGTGGTGATGTTGACTAGTGGCGCTTCCTATGGTTATTTCTTCCTCTTTATACAACGTTCACATCTGTGTATCCATCCCTCCACATCCTTATATAGTACTGGCCAGTAAAACCTTTCTCTTATAAGACTGATGGTTCTGTCTTTCCCAGGATGTCCAATTTCATCGTGAAGTGCCTCTAAAACAATATTGATGTAGTCTGATGATAATACAAGTTGGTGGTGCTGCTTTCCCTCAGTTGTCACTTCAAGATGTTGTTAATCATTCGCAGCTGTGAAAACTGTTTCACTATTGGGAAAGAAGGCTTCTGTCCTTTCTTTGGTGTCTGTCCTTCCTTTAACAGAGTAATGCAGTGCTGCAGAGATGGATCTTTGGCTTGTGCATCTGACCAGTTAATGTCAGTTGATACATCCATATGCATATCAAGCTCACTGAAGTTGATGGCATCAGGTGATATGGCATATGCTTCAACCAATGGTGTCTGCATGCTTCCACAAACTGCTTTGATGGACTCTGTATCAATGGTTGCCAATCTGGATAGACTGTCAGCATCTGCGTTTGACTTTCCTGGCCTATACTAGATTTGGAAGTCATAAGAAGCAAGAGCGGCAAGCCAACGATGTCCGGTGGCATCCAGTTTAGCTGTGGTAAGGACATACGTAAGCGGATTATTATCCGTCAGCACCTTGAATCTGTGTCCGTAAAGGTAATCATGGAACTTGTCTGTAATGGACCACTTGAGGACAAGAAATTCCAACTTATGTGCGGGATAATTCTGCTCAGCCTTGGTAAGTCCTCTGCTGGCGTAGGAAATCACACGTGGTAATCCTGCCTGCTCTTGGTACAGAACAGCTCCAAGGCCTTGACCACTGGCATCGATATGCAACTCGAAAGGCTTGCTGTAGTCTGCATAACCTAAGATGGGTGCTGAAATCAGTCGCTCCTTCAGTGTTGCGAATGCTGTTTCCTGTTTGTCACTCCACTCCAAAGGTCTCTGCTCATGCTTCTTTTTCTTGCTTTTCTTGGTTGATGGTGATGGCAGGAGGGAAGTGAGAGGTTTCGCAATCTTGCTGAAGTTGGCAATAAATCTCCTATAGTATCCAACAAAGCCGATGAATCTACGCACATCCTCTGGTGTTTTAGGAGTTGGCCAGTTGGTTACTTCCTCGACTTTTTCTGGGTCGGTCTCTACTCCAGCTTCTGATACAATGTGTCCAACAAACTTGACTCTGGGCTTGTAGAAAGAACACTTTGATGGCGAGAGCTTCAAGTTTGCCTGGCGTATTCTGTCGAAGACCATCTGTAACCTTTCCAAGTGTTCTTCATATGTACGGCCAAAAATGATAATATCATCGATGAACACGCAGCATATGTTCATGTGGAGGTCTGCAAGGCAGTCTTACATCAGTCGTTGGTATGTGGCTGGAGCGCAAGCAAGTCCGAAAAGCATTCTGTTGTATTCGAACAGTCCAAGTGGGCTTACGGTAAACGCTGTACGTTCCTTGTGCTCCTCCAGTATCTCCACCTGATGATATCCGGCACGCATATCTACAGTTGAGAAATACTTATTTCCTGCCATGCAATCCAACATATCTTCAATCCTTGGCAGGGCATAAGCATCTTTCTTGGTCTTCAAGTTCAGTTGTCTGTAGTCAACACAGATTCTGAGAGAGCCATTCTTCTTCTTCACCAGTACGACGTTTGACGCGTATGGACTATGCGACTTCCTGATGACTCCTGCTCGCAGCATCTGATATAGATGATTCTTTACATCTTCGTACATCGCTGGAGGTATGTGTCGATAGCGTTGTTTAAATGATCTCTCATCTTCAAGTTCTATTCTGTGTTTGACAAAGTTGGCATGTCCTATGTCATATTCATCCTTTGAAAAGATATCCTGATATGACATGATGAAATCTTTTCCTTGTTGTAATTCTGTTGTTGTTAGGTTGCCAGTGGATATCTCTACTTGGTCTAATAATGGTGGTGAAAATTCTTTGTTGTTATCATTTGGTGAGTCTTGTATCGATACAGGTTGAAGTTCGCAAATGATGGCATTTGGTGGAATGGTAACTGTTCTAGCAGATTTTAACATGAAATAGCCCATTCTGTTGGTATCTATAATCATTTAAAGATGGTTCTATGTCCAGGTCTTTTGGTATACAGGATAAATCTGTTTGATGAGTCATTGCAGGAGTAAGATGGTAAGGTATCTCCTTAGTTGTTTAAGGTAACGTTGGTGTTAGGTGGTACTACAATCTTGTCATGTTCAGCTGATTTCACCAAAGATAATCTGTTGTTGGTTTTGCGTTAAAGCTGCTGTTTGAAGAAAGCGTGTTCCAAAACGGTCTTTATAGTGGTCCATGATGACTGATAAAATGTTGGTGCCTAAAAGAACTGGAACAGTAGAATGGTACTGACTATCTGGAATAATTAAGAAAATACAAGGAAAAGAAGTGTCTGTATCTGTAGTCTTTATAGTTGTTTCAATGTATCCATGGTAAAGTAAAGATTTTCCATCAGCACATTCTATGTTAATGATGTTGTCCAATGTGAAAGATGGCTGTTGTAAAATGTACTGGATACTGTTGAGACTGTGGATCCAGTGTCCAAAAGAGCTGTTGTTTTCACTCCACTGATGTAAATGACACTTTCAGTTGGTCTTCCACAAAGTCCAGGTGGTACGGTTTTATCTAAATTTGGGTTAGGGCAGTGTAAGTTCATGTCAGTCGGTTGCCCTCTGTCGCTGACATCCTTCAGTTTAACGGCTTTCCATTAACATCGGTGTTACTTCGGCATCCTTTGGCAATATGTCCTTCTCGGTGACAACGGTTGCAGATGACTTCTGGATACTTGAATGTGCTGGTCTGTTGTTGCTGGTTAAAGCCTCTGCATCCTCGGCCTAATCCTCTACCATATCCTCTACCTCTAGACTTACCTCTACCTCGGCCTCGGTAGGTATCATACATCTGCTGATACTGATATGGTTGTTGCTGTTGTTGTTGTTGTTGTGATCCTGGTTGCTGTTGTTGAGGGTGTTGGTACCCTTGCTGTTGTTCGGATTCCAACCTATCTAAACGTGTGTTAATCTGTTTCAGGATAGCTGAAAATTCTGACCGTTTGGTTTACTATAGCCTGCTTGGATTTGGCTTTCATCTGTGATGGGTGATCTAGTTGATGTTCTTTCTCTAGACGTCTAAGTGCAGTGCGCAATGTGTCAAATGTAGTGAATCGCTCTTTTTCATAATGGCTGACATCCTTGAGTGATGGTTTCAAACCTTTCCACAGCATGTCATGCAGCATGGAACTTGCATGGGGTCTATCTACTTTTCCTGCAATGACAGCTCCGTCTATTATACCTTCAAGACGACAACTCCACGTTGAAACATCCTCATCTTCTAACTGTCTGGCATTATAAAACTCGCCCATGATGGTCTCAACCTCGTCAACATTACCATAAACACTTTCCATCTTCGTTAGTATTTCTGTCAGGGATGCCTCAGGTCCTAATCGCATGGCAATGAGTCCAGCGTCCCCTCTTAATGACCTTCTAATAGATTGGATGATAGCTTCCTCGCTATGGCTCTTGTCTCTTAGAAGTCCCAATATCTCATATCTCCAAAGCTCGTATGATGTTTCTTTACCCTTCTTTTCCTTACTGCCGGAGAAGTTGTTAAGTCTCAGTGGTTGAGTGCTAGCAGTTAAAGTGGTTTGGTCAGGTTTAACATCAGGCTGCAATTTCTCCATTGTGTATTGCTTTAGCCAAGTTTCAAATTCCTTCGGATTATCTGCCTTCGGCTTGATGTTCATTTCCTGCAGCGTGGCTATAAGTTTTTGGTATTTTTCCGGAATATCGGCCATGATGAATGATGTTGAAAATATCCAAATATAAATCTAAATGTAAATCTAAATAAATACAAAATGTTCCTAAAAAAATAAATAAATAGTCCTACAAAAATAAATGCCTGTAAACAAATAAAAAATACAAAGTCCAAAAATAAATACCTGTAAAGATTTCAAAAATAAGTATCTATAAATCTACAAGTAAATATTAAGTACCTGTAAATATAGATATATGCTATCTACAAAGTAATAATAAAAATAAACATCATATATATTAATGTCACATCTGTAAATTAAAAATATAAATCTGAAAATTGAAATAAACTGTAATGAAAATAAATTATTAATCAAAACCTAGAAAGAAAAGGTGTTTAATTAGTATGAACTGATATATTTAATGTCTGAAATTATCAAAAGACAAACAAAATTATCTGAAACTATGAAAAAGTAAAGTCAAAATCTGAAATATTCAAATAAAGTTACATATTAATATAAATATGTAAGAGTAATCTCCCCTGAAATCAATGAAGTCAAAATTAATATGTATATATACAATAAATTAATCTAAGAAAGATAACTCAATCAATATCAAGAGAATGTAATAATTATCTCCCCTGAAAATAAGTGAACAAATATACACAGACTCAGATAAGGACTATCTCAGCTGAAAACAAAATATATACACAAAATAGTTATTTTGTAAGGAATAAGGCAAAATCAAGTTATAATTAAATAATTATATACACAATTAAATCAAAGTGACAAAGCTAACTAAGTGAGTTCATCATAAGATAAAGTAAAGTACTAAGTCAAGTAAAGTCAAAGTAAAGTACAAGATAAACTCAATAGACAAAGTTTAACACAAAGAGTGTAGACTATACAGATGAGACGCAGCTCAAGTACAACACAAACAACTACAAATAGTCGATTCACAACACAATCACAGCACAAAGTACAAAGTCAATATACAATACAAACAGTAAGTTTTATATGTATAATCCTACGTGTATGTATGTTTTATGTATATGGGCTGGGGATACTCACCTAAGTATTACTACTACCACTTGTTTACTGCTATGTGTATTATGAAATACACCTGCTTCCACTTACTACTTAGTAAAGTCTATAAGTAGCTTCAAGTAACAGTCGAAATGTGATAAAGTTAACTCATGCTTCACATCTGGTTACCTGGAAATGTGACTAAGTATGTCTCAATATCTGGTTTATATGAAATATGACAAAGTATTTACTCCAAGAGTTGTCTCTATTTACTCCATGTATTGTCTCTATGTACTCCAAAGTAATGTCTCAATATACTCAAGTAACTCTTACTTACTATATAATCTCAGGTATAAGTTTTCAAATGTGTATCTGAATGTGTTGTTTAATATGCACTGTGGTGCACAAAAGTAGGGTATGTGTGGGTATGTGTTAGGGCGGGCAAAGTTTATTAAAATGTGAAGGGTCAAGGACACTCACAACATACAAACATACACAATGACATACACAGTTACATACATGTAAAACAAGTACAAGTACAAACACATATGTAAGTATACCTTATAGATATATACCAACACAACTAAGTGTAACAAGTTCATCTAAGTACACATGTACTAAAGTCAAGTGCAATGTCAATGCACAAATGTCTAAGTTTTTATTAACCTCTGGTTATATAATCAAGTGAACAATAAATTCACTATTCTGTAACACCATTTCATAAATGTCTCTACGTATTCATATCCATATGTGGTATCAACAATACCTATATCTACAAATGTTCAATGTGTACCTTCAAATGCACAATATCAACCAACTGTATATTGACCAGTCACAAGACAAAAATTAAGTAAGTAAATAAACAAAATAAATTATAAACAAAACCAAAAAAAAAGAATGAAAATAGAAAAAAAAATACTCAAGTGTTAACTAAATGTAAAGATCAAACAAGTTCTAAGTGTACTTAACACTTGAAAACAAAAATAAAAATAAAATACTACGTACACAAAACAAAATCTATAAGTTCAAAAGTGTACGAAGAAAAAAACGTGGACGCCATTTTTAGCCGGGTCGAATAAGCAACTCTGGTAGGGTTCTGATGTTTTATTTGAGTATTAATAAAATACCCATATATGTTGTATACAGGTACAACAAATGATTCCTGCTTCACTAGAGTGATCACCAAATCATCAATATAAATCACTACTGTGGTCATTCCAATAAATAAGTAATATACAGCTAGCTACACATTATTCTGGTCCTGATTATTATGAATTAGTATCCCGAAAATATGTAAATATACTACTTTGGAAACAAATTTATAAATTGTCAACTCAATGTCAACCACCACTGACATAGAAAATATTAGAAGTGAGAGCCAAAATTACAAGAACCAATTAGAAGTAAGAAATTATGACACATGACTGACTAACCAATGAAATGGGAGATTTAGAAAGAGTAACTAGAAAATAAGAATTGTAGAAGAAAAGAACAGAATTGATGAACTCTTAAAATATACTAATTAACTAATTAATTCTGACAACCCTAAAATAAATTAAACTAATATTAATAAAATATCAATAAATCCACTCTATCACAATCACTTCAGACATCATGAGCTGGTGGACTGCTATGGGTTATCTGTGTCCCAAATGACAACAACCTTTGCAGCTAAAGTTGTTGTTTTTTTCTTCTTCTTGATAACTGCCGGAATTCGACACAGCTGGTGTCTTATAAGAAGCAGGGGATACTAACTCTTACGATACTCCTGATTTCATCTATGGTGTTTAATTTGGTCCGCGTTGTTAATCTTTGTAGGCGTGTGTCTCCACCTCTCTCTTCTGTGTCGTACTCGTGTTAGATCTTTGTTTTTCTGATGTTACATGTGTCATTGTATTATTCGTTTATATACTGACGGTTCTATTCTCAATTACTTTACTGTTTAAACAGTTTGGAGTAGTATTCACTAAATTGGTATGCTGGAGGTAATAAATTTACGGGAAAGTGCCTTATTTTACTTACTTAACATTGGCTTTCTAATCAAGGTTGAAAGTATGACATGTATTTGGTGTTTCAGTCTTTTTTTTTACCCTTTCTAACTTGACAACCGTATGGAATGATCTTCCATGCAATACTTATTGACGGATAATGCTTTTTAACACAGCCCAGTAGTCAGTACTTCGGTGCTGACCCGAAAGCCGATTGTATTTGGAACCTTACAATATCTAAATTTTTGTTAATTTTGTTGAAAACTAAGGAGTATCACCCTCATGCAAAGCTCTGTCCTTAGCTGATTTTAGCTTTACATTTAGATCATATTGGTTATTTGTTCTCTATCAAATTTTTAACATATTTGAGTTTATGGTCTTCCAAACGTTTAGATTTTATCTGCACTGAAGAGACATAAATTGTCGAAATGCGCATATGCAGAAATTAAATTCACAGTAACTTCGGTATTTAGTTGTTTTAACAAACATTGTTTCTATGCAGGACCAAAAAGTAATTGTTTCCATCGTAGATTTGTGCGATTTTCAAGCGGGTGGTATAGAATATATCAAATTAAAAAAAAACCTATTTCCAAATACTTAATGTATTATGTATCTTAAGGATTGATATGCAGGAAATATATTATTGCCTTTGCTTTATTGTTTGTCGAATATCTCTCTGTACCAAGTAAGTTATATATGGTAAAGGGAAGATAATTCGATAAGTATATTATAAAACGCCCTCCGATATTGAAATTAAAATGATCTTTAAGTTGATTATTGTTATTAACTTGGTGCAGGGAGATTATCGAATGTTTCTCATTCCACTGGAAGGATGCTTTGTGTCGTAGGGCTCAACATTCATACCAAAGAATGGAAATTTTTACAAATAACAATTCTACTCAAAATGTAATTGAAACTAGAAAAAGTTGATATGCTGATCACTAAAGATAACCCCGCTCATAGGCAATCCTAGTAGTTGCAGGAATTTTCTCACAAAGCTAACTGAAGTTATCATCCGGAACATCCGGAAACTATGTATAAAGTTTACAGATTTTGCCTTAAACAAGGGCAATAACTCTGAAACGCTTAATACGATCACCATCAAAACCAAACTTGACCTGTATTTCATGAATAGAAACATTGTCCCGAAATATTTAAATTTTCTCTCAAAGCAAAATGAAGTTATCATCCGGAAACCCATAAAATTTACAGATTTTGCCTAAATCAAGGGCAATAATTGTAGAACGCAAAATCCGATCAAGGTCAAAATCAAACTTGGCCTGTATCTTATGAATAGAAACATAATCCCAAAATATTAAAACTTTCCTTCAAAGTTGTCATCCGGAAACCATAACATTTACAGATTTTGCCTAAATCAAGGGCAATAACTCTGGACTGCAAAATCAGATCACGGTCAAAATCAAACTTGACCTGTAATTAATGAATAGAAACATAATCATACAATATTAAGACTTTTCTTCAAAGCAAACTCAAGTTATCATCTGGAAACCATAAAATTTACAGAGATTTTGCCTAAATCAAAAGCAATAACTCTGGAACGCAAAATCCGATCACAGTCAAAATCAAACTTGACCTGTATTTTATGAATAGACACATAAAACCAAAATATTAAAACTTTCCTTCAAAGCAAACTCGAGTTATCAAATTTACAGATTTTGCCTAAATCAAGGGCAATAACTGTAGAACGCAAAATCCGATCACGGTTCAAATCAAACATGACCTGTATTTTATGAATAAAAACATAATCCCAAAATATTAAAACTTTCCTTCAAAGCAAACTCAAGTTGTCATCCGGAAACCATAAAATTTACAGATTTTGCCTAAATCAAGGGCAATAACTCTGGACTGCAAAATCAGATCACGGTCAAAATCGAACTTGACCTGTAATTAATGAATAGAAACATAATTATAAAATATTAAGACTTTTCTTCAAAGCAAACTCAAGTTATCATCTGGAAACCATAAAATTTACAGAAATTTTGCCTAAATCAAGAGCAATAACTCTGGAACGCAAAATCCGATCACAGTCAAAATCAAACGTGACCTGTATTTTATGAATAGACACATAAAACCAAAATATTAAAACTTTCCTTCAAAGCAAACTCGAGTTATCAAATCCACAGATTTTGCCTAAATCAAGGGCAATAACTGTAGAACGCAAAATCCGATCACGGTCAAGATCAAACTTGACATGTATTTTATGAATAAAAACATAATCCCAAAATATTAAAACTTTCCTTCAAAGCAAACTCAAGTTATCATCTGGAAACCACAAAATTTACAGATTTTGCCTAAATCAAGGGCAATAACTCTGGACTACAAAATCAGATCACGGTCAAAATCGAACTTGACCTGTAATCATAATCATGAAATATTAAAACTTTTCTTCCAAGCAAACTCAAGTTATCACCTGGAAACCATAAAATTTACAGAGATTTTGCCTAAATCAAGAGCAATAACTATGGAACGCAAAATCCGATCACAGTCAAAATCAAACTTGACCTGTATTTTATGAATAGACATATAAAACCAAAATATTAAAACTTTCCTTCAAAGCAAACTCGAGTTATCAAATTTACAGATTTAGCCTAAATCAAGGGCAATAATTGTAGAACGCATCAAAATCAAACTTGGCCTGTATTTTATGAATAAAAACAATCCCAAAATATTAAAACTTTCCTTCAAAGCAAACTCAAGTTATCATCTGGAAACCATAAAATTTACAGATTTTGCCTAAATCAATGGCAATAACCCTGGAACGCATAATCCGTCAAAATCGAACTTGTATTTTATGAATAGAAACATAATCCCAAAATATTAAAACTTTCCTTCAAAGCAAACTCAAGTTATCAATCGGAAACCATAAAATTTACAGATTTTGCCTAAATCAAGGGCAATAACTCTGGAACGCAAAATTCGATCACCGTCAAAATCGAACTTGACCTGTATTTTATGAATAGAAACATAATCCTAAAATATTAAAATTTTCCTTCAAAGCAAACTCAAGTTATCATCCGGAAACGAAAGTGTGACGGACGGACAGACGACGGACGGATGGACGGACAGACGGACGGACGGACAAGAGGAATCCTATATATCCCTACCTTTTAAGGTGGGGGTATAAAAAGATAATACTGTGGGCAAGATAGAGGTAAATGACACCCACTAAAAGTCAAGCGGGAGAAAGAATAAACCACATCCACTAAAAGTCAAGACTTTGATGAAGGCAACATCTCCTAAAACTCGGGAGTAACATGGAAGCAGCAGTATCGGTTAAGATGGAGTCAAACGACATCCACTAAAAATTTGGAGTAAGCCGGAGGAAAATTGAGGCAATAATATCCATGCGTGGCCGGTAGTGGTGGTAATGACTTGGGAAGGGAGGTTAATATTGGGAAATGAACAAACTGCAAAGATGGAGTTTTGAATTGTACAAGTCAATAGAAAATAATTTTTACATTTGGATACTTTAATTTGGAAATCCATGAGATTTCTCTGCTCTGAAACGGCTAAAGCAAATTTAACCAAGCTTTACGGGAATAATGTATGGAAGATCCCTTACAAAGATTGCTCATTTTGTTCCGATCCTACAACAAACATGGCTGCCAGCACGGAATTTATTTTTAACATTGGACCCTATGTGAAAAATTACATTTTCATCTTCTGCTCTGAAACCACTGAAGCAAATTCAACCAAACTTTACAGGAATGATGTACTAAAGGTACTTAACAACAATTGCTCATTTTGACTTGATCCGACAAAAAACATGGCCGCCAGCACAGAACATGGTTTAACATTGGACCCTATGGGAATATCACATATTCATCCTCTGCTCTGAAACAGCTGAAGCAAATTTAACCAAACTTTACAGGAATTATGTATGGAAGGTTCTTTACAAAGGTTGCTCATTTCGTTCTGATCCGACAAAAAACATGGCCACCAGCGTGGAACTTGAGTTTAACATTGGACTCTATGGGAAAAATCACATTTTCGTCTTCTGCTCTGAAACCACTGAATCAAATTTAACCAAACTTTACAGGAATGATGTATGGAAGGTCTTTTACAAAAATTGCTAATTTTGTTTCAATTCGAGTAAAAAAAAACATGGCCGCCAGCGTAGTACTTACATTCAACATTGGACCCTATGGAAAAATCACATTTTAATCTTCTCCTCTGAAACTGCTGAAGCAAATTCAAGCAAACTTTACAGGAATTATGTATGGAAGGTCATTAACGAAGACTGCTCTTTAGTTACAATATGATAGAAAACATGGCCGCCAGCAGGGAACATAGGTTACCATTGGACCCTATGGGAAAGTCGCATTTTTATCTTCTCCTCTGAAACCAGTGAAGCAAATTCAACAAAACTTTACAAGAATGATGTACAGAAGGTATTTTACGAAAACTGCTCATTTCGTTCCGATCTGACATAAAACAAAGCCTCCAGTGCCTAACATAGTTTAACATTATAGCCAGGTACATGTATGTGAAAAACCATATTTTTCATTATCTTCTCTGAAACTATTGAAGCAAATTTAACTAAACTGTATTGAAGTAATGTATTGAAGGTCATTTGCAAAGATTACACATTTCAATAGGATCAGACAAAACAAAAACACTGGTGCCAATAGAGAACATAGCTCAAGATTAGACCCCATTGGTAAAAACATCTTTTTTGGTCATGGCATAGACAAAGCATTTTGTCAGGTGAGCGATACAGGCTCAGTCTCTGAGCCTCTAGTTTAGGTTTTCTAGATATCTTTGGACTTGTCATTTTAGCTTATTGGAGTCTTTGGGGTATGGCTCCCCTATATGCAACTCCTTAAAATCTGCTTTCTACTTTTCAATCAAACTTGCAGGAAGGCAATATACATTTTAGATGTTCACAATGTATTTTATTATGTTTAATTAATAATTTTCATGCTTTTATTGCATTTTGTCATTCTATAGCAAAACATAAATTCTTTAATATATATAGTGCAGCCGACACATGTGTTTTGTGGAACACCCATACATTTTCTTTGCACAAGTGTGTAAATCATGAAGTTAAATTCAGGTACTCCATTTTAATTGGCAAATTGACTATTGAGATACACAGGCATCAATATGAAAATGACAAATTCGAAGACTTTATCCTACCTAATTGAAATCAACAAACATCTCAAAATCAAATAAAAAGTAGTCACCGAGTTTGATATTTTCTAGAACTTCAGGGGGTACGAACAGTGTTTTTTAGGTTTTAGAAGAATAAGTCATTTAATGTTTGAATTTACAACAATTAAGCAGGTTCAAGCATAATTCCTTAACGCATGTAAATATAAAAAAAAGCTGAAAAAAACACCAAGAAACATTCCATTGTATTTCTGAGATGTAGATGGCTATAATAAGCAAACAACGAAACATGCACTTTTTTTGTCAATCACAAATTTAAGTGGCGATATTGAAAGAAGAGTTTAAGTTGACTGGGCGAGAATACACGTCACTAAAGATTTGATCATTCCAAATCCTGAATATAAAAGATCTATGTCAACTTATTGTAAGGAAATATCTATTGAAACAGGTAGAGCGAGATTGGAAAACAGTAAATTAACTATTGTAAAACAAAAATCTTTTAATCCCAAATCAAGCTGCAGATATTCTAATAAATCTTTAGATTTTTTTATAATACACATCTGGTTTATCCCGCTTGAGTTTCCCGTTTCGTCAAAACAGCAACATTCTTTTGACTGTAAAACCACACAAAAAAGTAATTACGTTAGCGGAAAGATTCTGCCAGTATTCTGCCAAGAGTTTAAAGGAGATTGATGCAACTTTTACCACGGAGGATGCAAAGAAGTGTTATTGAAAACAAAGTAGTATTTGAAATAAAATGTCCATTAAAGAGAAAAAAATACGACAGATTTACACTCTGGGCTTTCCAAGAATAACTTAGCACATGTACTATGTCAAATTAAAGCCAAATGTAGTTAACAATTTTGTTGCTTAAAACTCAATCGTAAGAAGGAAATATCAACTTTGACTATTGAGAAAAATGGAGTAAATGAACATGAGACCATAACACATATGTTAACTCCAACTGCAATTAATTTTAATGAGCTGTATGACCATTTCAAAAATTAATTCCTCATCAGCAGCACTAGAACCCAAACATAGGAAATCCATGATTTAAAGATAAATGTAAAAAAATACATAAATCCAAACTAATTCCGAATAATCAGTAATATCAAATATGGCTAAGGACAAAACTACGATGTTTTAGAATTTACATAAATTTAGATAATAGTTAAAAACAAGGTGTACACATGAGATATAATCTCATGTATAAGTACACCATATCTAAAAAAGATAAAGAGCATACATCTCAAACACGGTGAATAGTTGAACCAACTCCACACTGCATTAAAAGAAGTTCCACTCAGGTGGCAAAGTTTTTGTCCAATCAAAACGGAATGACCAATCTTTGTTAAGGGCCTTCAATATATCATTCCTATTAAGTTTGGTTGAATTTACTTGAACTTCAGTGGCTTCAGAGGAGAAGATGAAATTGTGATTTTTCACATAGGGTTCAATGCTAAACCTAAGTGCCGCACTGGTGGCCATGTTTTTGTCGGTTCGGAACGAAATGAACAATCTTTGTAAATGATCTTCAAAACATTATTAACTTAATTTTCATTTATGGCAGATTTCCTGGATCATTAACGTATTTCATTTGCAAGTCATCAATGAATATACAAATTTTCCTCTATAAACACCTATAAGAACACTCTCAAAACTCCCGTCTTTTGTTTGTTAACATTTAAAAGAAATGATTACCCCTGTACTAAGTAAAAAGAATCTCAGTCAGAGTTCAGACCGAAACTTCAAATTTCCACAAGGAACTGATATCCATTGAACAACGTTTTAATGATCGTTTGAGACGGAATTCTTTGAAGCCATGATCAATAAGGTGGTCACGGAGATAAGTATGTCTAGTGAAAAAGTCTGTATAATTTCTGCAAGCTCTCACATCAACCATATGACATACACTCTGTTAGCAGTAGAAGCTGGAATATTACCGTCCATGTTAGGGAAATTGATAATTTTGAAACTAAAATCGTCCCTTTTTGTCGTAAATTTTAGTATTGAGATGTCCATTTCCGTCAAATTTGAGATGTAAGTCCCAAAAAGATGTAGACCTAGTGGTTTCTGTCGTTTCCTTCATCTCTAATTCTGGCAGATATATAAATGGGATCCATTTAGGAAAAGATGCGTTATTGATGGAAAGAACATCATCAATATACCTATAAGTGAGATCGAAGGATCTAGCATCTTTTATTTTATGAACTTTACGCATCCCTGAAGAAATTCAGTCTCGTAAGAATATAAAAACAAGTCTGCGAGTAGAGGAGCATAAGTTCCATTTTGGCGTCCATGTTTTTGTCGGACTGGATCGAGATGAGCAATCTTTGTGAAGGACCTTCTATATATCATTCCTGTAAAGTTTGGTTGAATTTGCTTCAGTGGTTTAAGAGGAGAAGAACAAAATGTGAAAAATGTAACTGACGACGGACACCAAGTGATGGCAATAGCTCACACTGACCTTTTGGGTCAAATGACGAAAATATGTATGAAAAAGTAATGCGAATGTCAAAACTATCGCATTTGATGGTCTGTTTCTTGCGTTGTATTTGGTGAAAATGGAAGTACTCTTACAATATATCGTTTTATGAACGTTTCACGTGGTTTTATCTGTTGAATTGATAGTGATACTCTAATATTCCTTGTTCTTTATGAAAACATTTTGAGAGAAGACTAAATTGTATGAGAAATATACTAAATAAGCTGCTTTGCTGAATCTAAACTATGTTGCCTCAGTTTCAACACAACTGATTTATTTGACATCTATATTGCACAGAAATCTACATTCACAGGCACTATACGATCTCTAGAAAGGAAATTATTAAGGACCTACCTCCGATTAATATTAGCAGAACAATCATTGTTTCCATAGCTAAAGTCAATAAATGCAGACTGCCAGATGAAACTACAGCACAATAACAAAGTACGTCTTTGTAAGTTGGATATTTTGCAATATATTCCCAATGGATTCGTATTAGAAACAAACGAATCATTGCAAATCTGAACAAAACAAATTAGTATACTTTATGATGTTGTCGATTAATATGAACAATTACTGCTTGTAGAAACCATCAGACAAACTTGAGCTGTAAATATCTTTTTTTCCATTTATGCCATTTTGCATTGCTTTGAAAGATTGTACCCCTCCTAGGACACCGAGAACCAAACGTACTTTTTTGTTGCGAGTGTCCCTTCCAAATGGTAGTTAGTTTACATTTGTTATGGAGGTGTTAGATAAAGAAATTTAACAAAGCCTGCAACAATTGTAAATATCTCTCACTATTTCACAATTGCATTAAAATGGCAAATTAGGTCCATACAGGGACTAACTTGATAGATCTAGAGCTCGCTTTACGGTCGACATTACACTCTTGTAGACCGCTATGGGATTGTGAAAGAAAATAAATCAGGAAACCACCAAAATGGCCGACAATCACAATTACACCTGGAAACTATACAAAAAACACACCAATAAAAAGACAAAGACAACGATAGGAACTCGGAATAGCCGGACTTCGTACAGTCACTTGCAAAAACTTTTGGTTGGGTTAAACCGGTTAATGGGTAACCAGACCTCCCCTTTAACTATCCCATTTCCCTAATATGTTTCCAAGGTAACTATATATCTTTCCCTTTACAGCTAAAGTTGTTTTCCCTCTACTTAATTTGGCTTTACGGCCTAAATTGACATGTTCAACACGACTTTTGTCTTAAGAAGCAAGACGCTTTCTCACCGGTGCACCTGATCTCAACCATGGTTTTTATATGGTCCATGTTGTTCATCTTAGTAGATGTGTGTGTCTCTTTTCTGTGTAGTACTTGTGTTATATCTTTGTTACTTTCTTTTCCGATGCTTCAAGTGCCATTGAATTGTTTGTTTTTGGAGTGACGTTTCTGTTTTCATTCACTTTAATTTACTGTTAAAACCGTTTGGAGAAGATTTAATGTATTCGCAAAATGTGTATGCTGAAGGAAATAATTTACGAGAAGTGCCTCATTTTGCATTATGGTATTTGTTTCTAACGGAATAAACGTTATATATGACAATTGTTACAAAAGAAAAAATGTTATGCCAATGTTCATAATATTTGTTTCTAAGGAACTTTTCAACCAATGTTTATAATATTCTGATTCTAAGGAACTTTTGTAATGATGAACACATATACGTTGACCAAACAGCATGTCTTGAGCTTTTTGGAAATATGAAAACTGTTTCAGGGTTATCTTTCATAGACTATGAAAATGACTTTTCAACAACATCCAGACCACTGGATAGACGCAAACGCCATCTATTAAAAGTCAGGAGACAAATTGACAGATCCATTAAAGATCGGTAGTAAAGTTAAGGCAAACAACATCCACAAAAACTAAATGGAAAGAGGGAGTAAATGTCAGCCGGGAGAGAGAATAAGCCACATCTACTTACAGACAAGAGTAAATTGAAGGCAACGGTATACACTAAAACATATGGAAGCAACAACATCGCCAAAATTTAGGCTAAATTTAGGATAAAAGATGGAGTCAAAAGACAGGCACTAATAATCAGGAAAACAAACTGTATGAACTAAAAGCAACACTATCCATTTATGCCTTTGATAGTATAATAAATCCGAGGAGATGGTAATGACTTGGAAAGGAAGGTGGTATATCGCGGGAAATGAACAAAGCGAAAATAGGAAATTACTTTGACTTAACATGTCAAGACAAAGTTATTTTTACAGTTAGAAACCATGAGTTTGCCCTGTCCTGGGTTGCTTTCATTCGCATAAGTGTGTAAAACATGAAGTCAAATTCCGGAACTCTGTTTTAATTGGCAAATGGACTATCGGGGTAGACAGACACAAATATTTACATCTATTTTATTAACACAATTAAAGACCTAATAGACCTTACTGAAACATGCAATAAAAAGTATTTGGTCTCCGAGTTTGATTTTAATTATTCTAGATTTTAAGCAGTATTAATGGTATTTTTAGATTTTAAATTAACAATACGTTTGGTATTTTGTAGATAAATGTTAAAATTTACAATAATCAAGCATAATTTTCAAACGCATGTAAAATATTTAAAAAAAATGAAAATTAAAGAAAATGTACTGCAAGTTAGTTATTTACTTTTCTCTAATGATATTTCGACCCGTTAGATAAATTTCCTTTATTCAACGTATGTTGAATAAAGATCCGTGCTATTTCCCGCCAAATTTATTCGGAATACAATTCTCGGTGTTTATCATTGATCATTAGAGAAAAAGATTACACCTTATCCCGTTTATTACCATATTTTATCCACTCTCGATAGTTAAATTAAAAAATTTTAAAATGCTCGGCAAGCCTCGCAATTAAAATTTTAAAATTTAACTTTCTCTAGTGGATAAAATATGGTAATGAACGGGATCTTGTTGTGTAATCTATATATTTGCTATAGCATATAACTAATTCCCGTGAAAAGTCGTTTGCGAGAAACTAAGGTCAAATTACTCACTACAAGCGTAACAGTACTGCTTATACTGACAAGACGGAGTCTCTGCGTGGGTCCAAACGGAGGCCGACGGGTAAGTGTGTACAACTGTCTATGCTTTCAAAAAAAATGAAAAATTCAATTGGAGACGTATTATTTCTACATGCATATAACCTTTTGATGATTATACAAAACAACTATAATTGATTATTTGGATTTAGAAGATTTAGAAGATTGTTCAAAATTAAATGTGGAATTATTCAATATTTGGCGCTTATTTTTGACGTTTATAAGCAATAAGTTGTCTCTGATATTATTTTCTAATATTTTACCACACAGGACAAACGCACGTCAAACATATTTATTTGTCCGGTGATAAATATTTTGTTCGTTCACCAATTATAAAGAAAAACGCACAAAAACCGGATGTATATGTAGTAAAGTACAGTGTAGATGCACTTACCTAGCATAGTAATAAATTTGTATCCTTTACAAAAATTACATATTTTACCATTCAATTCCGTTACCGACTCCAACTTTATATATTTTAATGTTCAATTCCTTATCTGACTTGAAAATAAATCAACCATCGGTAATGCAATCTGTATAAAACTGGAAGACTTGAATGAAGCTGAAATTTGCTTTGTTCAGTTATTTCAAAAGGAATCCCATGCTGTAAAACAGTTGACATGAAAGCAATGTCCGATTTTACGAGAAGGCACTCAGGTGAAAAATTGAGATTTGCCCGTTTCACTCCTACTCGTTCCAAAATAATGTATGTTCGGGGAATTTCAATGTGTGGGGTTTCGTATTTCAACTCGATATGAAATATTGACACATTTCCGACTGCTGTGTCCAGAATGTACAAAAAACTAAATTTAAATTATTTAATGCGTATCTTACAGCTGAAGACGTAAAATAATGGCAAGTTTTGATGTTAAAGGCAAAAAGTGGTGAAACAATTACCAATGATATCCCTTTGCATTTGATATTGGACGTACTAATACTACAATATATACTTCAAAGTATGTTCCAGAGTAACAATTAATTTATTTAAAGGTAAAGATATTAAAATCTAGTTTTTTGACAAAAGAAACTCTAGTCAAACCGACATCCTATTGACCCCCGTTCTTTAAAAGGAGTGTGAAAAATATGCAACATCAGGCATATTGTATACATCTCTAGATGCCTTTTCGAGGATAAAATGTTGGCAAGACGTGAAGCTTTTAACGGTAGAAATTGGTGTACTTGATGATGCAGGTCGTCTGAAAACCATTCTGTCCCACCGTGAAGCCGCCATTTAAGCAGAGCTGAAATATGTATGGAACAAGTCCGTAATTGAGGAAGACAAGAAGAAATAATTCAATGAGTTATAGGTGACTGTTGCAAGCAAACAATGAAACATGCACTTTTTGTGCCGATCACAAATTTTAGTGTCGGTATAAAAGATCTAAGACAGCTTATTGTAAAGACAAATAGTTTAGAAAACAATAAATTAGCTCAAGCAGTAAGTTATTGTAAAGCAGTAAGTTATTGTAAAACAAGAACTAGCTGGAACCGCGTTTATGGTCGCATCAGAATATTAATAGGAATCGCTTCGGCAATCAAACAATAATATATATTTCACTGGTCTTACAACAGATTTTAATATAAATTACAAATAATTCTTGTTGAATATGGATCGTCGTGATTTTGGTATTTCCCCCTTTCTTTATATTTGCGTCGGCATTCGTACAGTCTGATAACTTGAAGTTTGAAGGTTGTTTAGGCGGGAAAACAAGAAACCCATGATGAAAGGGTATTTCCGGTAAATTTCCGAATGAAAGCTGTATCAACAAACTTAAATCATAAATCATGAATTCATGGTAATACAAGGATCACATATACAGAGAAGGTAAATGACGAAGACGAAACAAACAGAATATTATACAAACGCCACAACAAAGAAATCACTGACAGAGTGAACCCCTATATGACAGTAGGTCATCTGATCATTCGGAAGAATAATCCTGGCCTGCTTCATATGTGACACCCATTACACAGCTAGTAAAAATATAACGGTAAAATATATTTAGGTTAAAAATCAAGAAGTTAAGATTGAGAGTAAAAATTTCATAACCCATGAAAACCTTCCGGTTTATTTCCAATGGGGTCCTTTAAAAATAAGTAATTTATTTGAATGCTTCTAAGGTCAAAGTATTAGTAGCAGGTAATATGGTAGTTCAATAGGTCTTTAAGGTGGAATAATTGTGAAATCAGGTCTTCCTTATATCCAGTAAGTGACATTTCACTTCCTTTTTAAATCGAGTTATAGTGGTGACCGATTTGATGGAAAGAGGAAGTGAAGTCTTGGGTGGTGTTAGATAGAAAATGATGTTGATTATGTGCCTTTAATCTTAGGTATTACAAAATTAAAGTTACTTGATCGGGTATAATATTCATGCTGTTTATTTATTTTTACAAAGTTGTTTTTTTTTTAGATATGATGGACATTTATTAAAAAAGATTTTATGCGCGTGGTTCAGTCGTAATTGTTTAACTCATTGATCCACGTTCGGATATCTCGGAGTTTGTAATGTCGGTGTTCCTATAGTTTCTCTTAGACCCAAGTTTTTGATGAATCTTATTTGAGTCACTTTTAGTTTTTGTTTTAAATATTTATGCATACCTGCATACCAGGAGGAACATGAATGGTCAAAATGACATTTGATAAGAGCCATGGATAATGTTTTCCTTGTTACCGGTGACAGACAATTCGCTTCTCTATACATAAATTTTGAACGAGAGTTATCTTTCTTAATGATAGAGTTTGCAGTTTGTTTCGCTAGATAAATTTTGATCAATTTCAATACCCAAATATTTAATTTTACTCTGTGATTTTATAACATGAACATTACAATTATGAAATTCCAATATTTTTGTTAATTTCTGCTTTGGTCCAAAGAGTATGCACTCAGTCTTTCCAAGATGGATAGATAATTTGTTGTTAACAAGCCACAAACTACATGATTCTGCCGAGTTTGTCGACTATTAAATCAGGATCCTAATGTGAAAATAAAATTTACAATCGGGATTGATGCTGATAACAATAAAGAGCAAAGAACCAAAAAAGCTACCCTGTGGAACATATGGTGTTGAAAGATTTTAAAGTAACTCATCAGTGTCATTTTCTAATCCTCAGACAAAACCAGGTAAAATGTATGGTGCGCGTTACTTCTCTAACCCTCAAACAGTACCGAGGTTTGATTAACATCTGTTAGACACCTCAGTATTTACACAATTATAAATACAAATCTGTAGCACAAACATAATCGACGTAGACAAAATTAGAATATAACATTGTGATAAACAAGACAACACAGAAAACCAAAGCACTAAGGGTGTGATCTGAAAACTGAAAACCGAGAGTGTCATCAGGTAACTTGGAATTCTAGGCATGACCTGCTTTACATGTGATACCCGTCACACTGTAAGTGAAAAGTCCGGTGTAATGTCAAATTTGGTATGCGTCAATCAAGTAATAACTCAAGACTTACGGAAAGATGTCCATCTTTATTTATGATATGGACACGTTGTAACGATCCCTCAAATTGTGATAACGTCCATCAACTTTTTCGGTGACTCTGCCAAAGTAACTTTTAAAAAGGTATTTTCGGTTTGTTGACGTAATCGAAGCACACATTACAAGCACGACAATGTTTAGCGAATGGTCTGTAAAATTTAAACTCCACATGCTGGAGATGTAGGTATATTACTACTCAAAGTAGAAAGTGGAAAGTTCACAATTGGAAAGTCTAAATCATCACGTTTGTCATAAAATTTATATTTTAAATGTCCATGCTGTCAATGTTAAGATAAACGTCCAGAATATAGGGCTCACTTGGGTAATGATGTCAAGATAATCTTAAGGTAGATCGACACTAATACACGGCGCATTCGATTGGCGCATTTGTGTAACACGAATCGGATGCGGAATTGACTTGATTTTCAAGCCGGAATAATCCTGTATTGGCCTATTCCTTGTGACGTCAGAATAGATTGACATACACTTTCCCGCCAATTAGCTCCCTTTATCCCTAAATATTGTCTATTTCGTAAACTATATCAAATAACTTTCTTAATCGAACGGTGACATGTAGATTTTTTCAGCGTAACAGATAGCTTAAGTATATATCTCTGAAATATCAAAAAATAAAAAAAA
>MJUU01029092.1:0-10769 GCA_002080025.1 Modiolus philippinarum
ATGGTCGGTCCCTTATTGTTTTTATCAACAACATCGTAAGAGTCATGATGTCAATTTCATGACGTCATTTCCTGATAGTTTCTTGTATCAGGTTAGTACCGTCAGTAAGATCAAAGAGAAAATGTACATATTGCCGATAATTATACTATAACTAATCCTAGATTCTGATTATCGCAAAATATTAAACGAATGATCGAATAACGCAGTAATTCACGAATGCGCGCAGCGCATGAGTGAATTACAGCGTTTTTCGATCATGAGTTGAATATTTTCGATAATCAGAATCTAGGATTAGTTATTGTTTTTATTATATAGATCTTCCTCCCTTAATTTTAATGGTTTATTTTAAGATTCATTGCATGAACTACGTTTTCGATGTTAATCCGCTGAGACGTTTACTTAACAACGACGTTGACAACGTCTATTGTGACGTCACTTCCTAGAGTGAAATTATGGAAAATAATTTCAAAGTTAATTATCACTTTTATTTCACTGAGAAATTTCGATCTTTCACCGCAATCTATATAATAAATGAATTTATTTTGGCAGTACTAAACTTTTCATTTCCGTAATCTTGCAGAGCAATGTCAATTTTCGATGCTGCCAACTTTTTAAATTGAAGACAATTCTTTTATTTTTTCAGTGAAGTTTTTATCAGTAGTACTGCTTAGGTTTAAAGAAAAATCTAAAACATAAGACTTTAAATTTAGATATGACAAGTTACATTTTTGTTTTGGGCAGAGAATCTGAATACGTCATATAACCTATCCTCATTGCTTTTGTTTTGACTTGTTCATCTACAAACCCGATACTTTATAAAAAGCACTTTAATGATTCCTTGAAAGACAATTCACTTCCGTCTAATACAAAAAAATGTGTCATCTGCATACTGAGACACTAATGGTTCAGTCTTTTCAGTACGAACGCAACAGATTTGATTTAATAGACAGAAGTTCAACTACAATAATGAATTAATAAGGTGACGAACAACGAATGAAGATGAACAATGATTTGAAGAACAGCCAATCAAAGAGTATGTTTTAGACCAAGAGAAGAACAACCAATCAAAGAGTATGTTTTAGACCAAGAGAAGAATATATGAATCTAACACCGGTGAAAAGGCAAGATCAAGAAATCTCAGACACCCAAGGGTAAGATTTCAATATTTCTCTGACGAGGCTTGCCGAGTCAGAGAACCATTGAAATCTTACCCGAGGGTTTCTGAGATTTCTAAATCTTGCATTTTCAACGGTGTTTGATTTATTTTCTCACTTTCTCACAAATGCGCATATGCAGAAAGTAAATTCACAGTAACTTCGGTATTTAGTTTTTTGTTATCACGAACTACGATTTTATTTACCACCAAGCCGTACTTGACACCCGACGTTCCTAAGCGACGTCAATGACGTCTGAATACGTTGCTTGGCAATTTCTGTCTTGTACCGGGGGGGGGGGGGGGTACAAGACAAGGAAATCTCACACCGCTAAAATAGGTACTGTCCTATCTCAAAAGTGAGAACAACCAATCGATAAACAGATTCAAACTGGCATTTTCCCTTAATAGGTGTAACACAACTAATTAAGAACCAAGTTAGGCACATATATGACTGTAATGCTTATTTGAGACAACATTGTTCCAAAGAAGTCTTTGCTTGACAATAAGCAAAGAATTCCGCTTAAACCGGTGCTAGGGGTCGTCTTAAACTTACTATGAGGTATGAGCAAAGCTCATTGTTGAAGGCCCCATGGTGACTTCAAGATGAAGAACAACAATAAAAGCGTTGTTCCTTTGCTTGTTTTTACCATGTATTTGTAGAGACTTTGTCCCATGTTCGTTTACTCCATATTCTTTCATTCACCATTAATAGTGTCGTAGATTAAAAATGTTGACAAGTCATTATGAATTTTAGATTGAAAATGCATTTAATAGTGATTCTTTTCAGCCTAAATTTATATGATTTCGTTAAAAATTAAAGATTTTATCAAAATTGAAAGCGGAGGTATATTTTCCGTGAAAACACAGACAGGAAGAACCTATCACTAGGTTGTGACCTTCCGGGTACCAGTTTATTCTTATATTACAGTTAAGGTAGATTGATTTTGTCATGAAGGTTTACCAAAAGATGTGTCTTTAAGATGAGATATGTGTCATTTTGACACTTCGACATGATTTCAAACTTTCGGATAAAATATTTTCTAAAATCATGCACCTGAATCGTTTAACTTGTTCATATACAAATAAAGATCCAATTTCATCAAGACTTTGTCACCCAAAAATACGTGATATCATCGTTGTTCGAAAATTTCACACTTTTTGCATGTGTGACCGCGGGAAAGGCATATATCTTTGCGGGGGAGCATATCTATATGTTTTGCTTTTCTGTTAGAAAGAATGCACCTGTATGAGAGCAAAAACTTGATACAGTCTACAAAAATGACACCAGGTACTAAATGTGTATTTTCGTACCACTTTTATACACGACCTGATTTTTTTAGCTGTATTCCTCTGACGATATTACCGGTTAAATTTTTGAAACAAGCGACAAATGAAATCAATGTACTTTTGAAAAAAGGGTTTTAGCATCAAAAACAATGCATAATATGTCACGAAAACATATTCCTTCTAAGAAGAAAGCAAAATCTATAACAACTGCTTTTCCCCTCCTCAGATATATGACTCCCCCCGGTCACACATAAAAAATGTAAAATATTCAAGCACCGCTGATATCAATACGAAAAAGAAAGGAAATGGGGTAAATGTCAAGGAGACAACATCCCATATCCAGGTTAAAACTACACAAAACAAAGCATCTAGGGGTCAAAAGTATTTTTGGGTGATTAAGTTATGTTGAAATTTCATATTTTTGATTTTATATGAACATATAACATGATTCAATGTCAAATTTGAGAAAATATCATTTTTACCCTAAAGTTTGAAATTATGTTGAAGTGTTAAGAGAAACTATAGTGTGTGGATCATTTTTCTGTTGACTATCATTTAGCCTATTCATCGCTGAGTTCCATAGTATAGCATTATTATATTTTTGCGTTTCGCAAACTTAATTTTGCTACAGAAAATCCATGAAAAAGTGTCAGCCCCATAATATATCGTGTCCCCTGCAATATTGGCTGATATGTTGTGTTTCCTGTCAGTTCAATACATTAGATAAAAAAAAGAAGGGAAACGGGGAATGTGTCAAAGAGACAACGACCCAAAGGGGAGTAATAACTCAAAGCTACCATAAGATCTTCAATGAACGGTGAGAAAACCCCACACCCAATGGCAGGTCGGAGTCGGCCCCTGAACAAAGAGTAATGAAGTTCAGCGAAATAAACATCATCCTAGACTCCCATAGTCATAAAGTGAACTAACCAGAAAACAGACAAGACACACAAAGGCTTAATAGACAGGCGCAAACCTGCTGCGGCGGGGTTAAACTAGT
The DNA here is from genome assembly GCA_002080025.1 of Modiolus philippinarum. Lineage (NCBI taxonomy): Eukaryota > Metazoa > Mollusca > Bivalvia > Mytilida > Modiolidae > Modiolus > Modiolus philippinarum. Next base: position 3,444 of record MJUU01029092.1, read on the forward strand.
TTTATTTGGCCCAAACCTTTCCCCTACAGCCAATGTGATAAATAAAAAAAAACAATCGTAACAACAGTAGAATTCAGTTGGCAACAGGACTGAGTCAATTGTGAAAAATGAAACTGAAAGAACTAAATATACGGACATAAACATGAAATCACAAGAGACTACTAGTAGTTGCTCCAGGCCCATTACCAACTGACAATAGTTTATAAACATTGGGACTGGTGTTGAAAATGTAGCCAAAGGCAAATTTGAAATGAATCATTAAAAAATACAACGAGGTCATATTACTAAGAGACAGATAAGGATGTACTACCTTTTTATTCGTAATTTATGTTTTCTTGTTCTAAGTCTACCAAAATCAAACGTTTTTGAAAATCAAGAATATTAAAAATTGTCTTCCATTTCGAAAAAAGTTTTAGAAAGTTAATGTAATTTTGCTTTTTGGAACATTTGTTTTTCATATTTCAGTACCATGTGTACAGTGTCGTTGACAATCGTTTTCTGTGAAGTGTACTTACTTATAACCAATATATTTTCAATAACCTCTGTACTGATGTTTCCATATTACTTCCGTCCAAGGCCAAATATTTATTTGTCTTGTTTTCATTATTCAATAAAATTGTGAATAACAATATACTGAAGTTACTGAGAATATAGTTTCTGCATATGCGCGTTTCGACAACTTATGTCTGAATATCATCAATCCAACATATGAAATCATCGTGAGCAGGCAAATCCAAAAATGAACATTAGGTGTGTGTTTGCATTTTTTCAAACACAAAAACAGTATTACACGAAAAACAAGCCATAGTAGAAATAGTATCATAGCCTAGAAAATTATAAAATCAAAGTGTTGAAACTTTCATATGGGCAGTTATGTGTTATTTATTTCAGTATACTTATTTTTCTTTTAAATTTCACCCATTATTGAAAATCATTGAATCATGACCAATGTTACTTTCTGCTCACTGATGCATGAAGAATGTCATCCACTGAAAATGGTAAAATTGTTTATGCATTGATAATCAGAGGGGAACATTGTTCATGTTTGAATGATTCCATGTTGTAGACTAAACTCGCACATACTTCTTAGTCAATAAGAAGACGAAAAATTAACAACATAAAGTATGATAAAGAAAAATAAATAAAAGTATAGTAAAGAAAAATAAAAAAAAGTATAATAAAGAAAAATAAATAAAAGTATAATAAAGAAAAATAAATAAAAGTATAATAAAGAAAAATATTATACTTGCCTTGATGCCAGTGAGAGATGTGATACGTTTCGGTATAACAAAATAATTATCCTATTTATATCCTGGTTATAATAAGATGTATTATAACTTTATAAAGTCCGTTTTTCAATATCCTGTATTTTTTACTACACATGTTCACCTCTCATCATTTGTGTTGACCTTTCAGCACTGCAACAATTGATTTCCAATGTGTTCCCCTACTTGACCGTCTGTTTTTGGCACTGAGACAATTGGTTTTCAAACGGACACCCCTACTTGACCATTTTTTTTTCATTCTTATGAAGCCGAATTTTGAAAGATAAGATAAGAAAAAAAGACACTGCGCTGAGTTTTTAGATTTCGAAATTTTCGATATATAGATGAATAACTAGATTTTCACCATGCTGCTTCACAATTACAGAGTTACTGACCAGAAGAACTACAGAGAGATATTTCTTTGGCCATTTCATGGGAATAACTTGAAATCGTGAAGGGCAAGGGTGTTTTACAAAATTTTAAACTTCAATCATTAATTGCAACATAGATACAAAATATAGCTGAAAAATATATCACCGAAAAGTTGTTTTTTAACAATTGCCCAGGAACTTGGTAAAGTTTTTAACCATTTGTTCAACTTGAGCACTGTCAACTTTATAAAGACTAAAGTATCTAGTTTTGGGATATGAAGCCTCCTTGGTTATATGATATAAAATGTGGCGGTGTGCATGTTTAAATGTAACTTTGTGCTTGGTATATGTATTGTGTATGTCGGTTCCAAAGTTTATAGCGACCTTATGTTGTTTGTTCCCGAGCGTGCCAACTTTTATCAAAATGTATTTTTATTTATATTTAGTTATGATTATGTCACAGAATACCGTAATAAGAATAATGAATACAATAAGTTTAAAATCAAAATAAACAAGGATATAATGTTAAGCTTAGAAATATCTTCAGACCGTATAAATTATACTTACTAAGTGAAAAGTACTGTTAATCTGAAGGAACTAGCAACTTTTTCTTGTGAGGACGAAGGCAAGTAATTTTTAGTAAATAGAATGTTAAAATGTACCAGATGTCAAGAAATAATTAATATAACTCAAAATTCAAAACCGTATTAAGCAGTGATTAGTATCCTGTTTGTCGTTGTTATTTTATTTCATATTTTGGGTTTTTTGTGTATCTGTGGAACAAAAAAAATTACATATATGCATGTATATTTTAATTGTAAAATAATAGTACTTATTTGTTAACCGAATATATTTTTCTTTTTAACGTCAAACTAATAGGGAACTATTTTGTTTTGAAGGTACAATATCTTGACCAGTTGGACCAAAAAAAAAAAAAACATAAATAAATAAACATATCTTGGGTCAAACTAGGAGTTAATTGTGTTTGATTCTTGTAAATGTTTACATTTTCAGTTTGCAATCAAATGTAGAAACTGTTGTGATATTTAACGTACAACTGTCAGTTTTGTTTTTTTACACAGCTGAAGTGAGGCTGTAAACACTCGAAAGACGAATTCGAGAGAAAGCCCTAACAATGATTTTACTGGGATGTTTTATAATATGCATTAGTATTGTCTACATTCAGGTAAGAAACAGTCATGATATTAACATTATTTCAACTATATACTTGTAAAAATTGAAACAGAAATGGAGTGTAGTGACATGAAGATGTAAATAACGTACATGAATACTGTTTCATGTGCAGCTTTTTAAGCCATCAGCCACAGACTATCCCAATCATTCTAAAAGATAAAAAAGTTTTACTTTCAAATCTGATGTAGACTGGAACAAATACCCTTTATCCAATGTCATTTTGGATATTTATATTCAATGACCGTATGATAAATAAATCCAAAGACTGAAAAAAAGAAACAGGACATTCACGCTATATCTAGCCATCTACGACTTTAAGATTAAGAATTTGAAGTCTGCTTAATATTTGATATGTTTAAAAAGTTTTTCAACCAGTACATAAAAATAGATAAAAAACGGCAGTAGAATACCGAAGGAACAAGGGAAGCGACGACTACAAAAATCGAAATCCGAAGACATGACAAAAACGGTAACAGAGAAAAACAAAAGCAAAACAAGGACGTGAGACAGCTACAAACACGGAAATAAAAAGACGACATTAAAAACTAAGGCACTCATAGTGTGAACTCCCATGAAAACCGGGAGTGACATCAGGTGCTCCGGAAGGGTAAGCATNAAAAAAAAAAAAACATATCTTGGAGGTTAATTGTGTTTGATTCTTGTAAATGTTTACAATTTCAGTTTGCAATCACATGTAGAAACTGTTGTGATATTTAAACGTACAACTGTCAGTTTTGTTTTTTTACACAGCTGAAGTGAGGCTGCAAACACTCGAAAGACGAATCCGTGAGAAAGCCCTAACAATGATCTTACTGGGATGTTTTATAATATGCATTAGTATTGTCTACATTCAGGTAAGAAACAGTCATGATATTAACATTATTTCTACTATATACTTGTAAAAATTGAAACAGAAATGGAGTGTAGTGACATGAAGATGTAAATAACGTACATGAATACTGTTTCATGTGCAGCTTTTTAAGCCATCAGCCACAGACTATACCAATCATTCTAAAAGATAAAAAAGTTTTACTTTCAAATCTGATGTAGACTGGAACAAATACCCTTTATCCAATGTCATTTTGGAATTTATATTCAATGACCGTATGATAAATAAATCCAAAGACTTTCTGGAAAAAAGAAACAGGACATTCACGCTATATCTAGCCATCTACGACTTTAAGATTAAGAATTTGAAGTCTGCTTAATATTTGATATGTTTAAAAGGTTTTTCAACCAGTACATAAAAAAAGAGATAAATAAAAATTGAATAAATAAAATTCAATAATAAGAAACAAAAACAGAAATAACAACATTTTTTATGATATATTCAAAGTGCCCTTCACCCGGTCCACCCTAATCAAGGTCACTATTTACTTCAGGATATACACGATGACGGCTTTAAGATAAAGAAGCGGATGTAAATTTTAAGTCTGCTTAAGGATGTATTCTCCTGAGAGGTCAAAATTTTCCTGCATCAAGTTTTTCCCGAAACCTATATTTTTATAACGCGAAGACCTTGACAAAATCATTTTTGAAGTGAAAACCATTTGCCCGTGTGCATTTTTATTTTTTGCGCTATTGTCATTTAAAAAACGCCCTATTTTTGGCGATTCTGCGCAAATATCATCAATTTTGGCCTATTTTGGGGCAATTTTGGGTTAAAATATCGAGTTCTAGCATTCAGGTTTTTCTCTCAAAGTTTCCAGATTGTTAGATATTCTAAGTCTGAAGAAATATCACTAATAAAAAGCATAGGCCCGTGATGATATCAGACAGTTTTGTGAGAAAATGTTGCTTTTTTGGTCAAATTCAAGACTTCGTAAAAATCTGTCAAAATGAAGATTTGTCAAAATTCGCATAAACCACCAGTCAAAACTTATCATTTTTTGTTTAAATAGATGGACATTTGTATCTTTAAGAACTTGGAAAAAGAAATCATATGAATAAAATGAGCAATCTTCTTGAAAATTCATTTTTATGTACCCCTCTACCCAAAATTGTTTAAATTCTGACCGAGATCAATGGTCAAATTTTGTCTAATTAAAATTAAAATTTTTCCATTTCTCGAAAACTACTGGTTATAAGTACATAATTTTTTGAAACAATTTGGGAGGGTCATTATATAATATAAATCAATTAGAAAATGTCACACAAAAGACAAGTTTTAAGAATTATTCATAAACGAGATTTGTACGAGACTGAAACATCAGGAGAATACATCCTTAATATTCAAAATGTTTAAAGTCGTAGACATTTTTCAGCCCTTACATAAAAAATATAAACGAGTCAATACAATGAAATAAAAATAAATCAGAAAAAAAATATTTTAAAAAGAAACAAGAGTTTTTTAATGTTATACAATGCAGTCATTTCTGTAAAGAACTTATGATACATTTATTTCCAGCCAATACACATAGCAGGTAATAATATTTAGACATATCACCAATAAATAGTATCGTATGTAACTATGCATTTGTGAAAAGGACACTAAAATATATCAAATTATTCTGGCATTTATTTTTGTTTATATATTGCATCTTTCTTGAAATGATTTTCATAAAAACTTAGTGCTACAGATAATTAATGATATACCAATTATTATTGTATTCTGTGTATTTTATAGTTCGGTTGTATAATATACTAGTACTATTTGAGCCATCAGCTGCAGACTATACTAATTATTCTACTGTTAATTTTACTGTTTTACTGTTAATTATGCACATTTGGTATGTTTGTATTTTTATTCTACAAGATAAAAAGGTTTTGCCTTCAAAAGTGATGTAAATTGGAACAAATACCATTTATCCGATGTTATTTTGGAATTAATATGTATGATTAATGAATCCGAAGACCCCCCGGTCCACCCTTATCGAGGCCACATTTCACGGTCCGCAAAAAGAAAAAAAACAGGATATTCACGCTTTATCTACCCATCTACGACTTTAGGATTAGGAAGCGGATTTACAATTAGTATATCCAGTCTGCTTAATATTTAATATGTTTGAAAAGCTTTTCAACCTGTATATAAATAGATAATTAATTGAATAAATAAGAATAAAAAAAAGAAACAAATAGCAACCTTTTCAATGAAACAAGTTTTTTTTATTGTTATACAATGTTAAGATTATTATATACTGACTATAATGCTTACTCTTCCGGTGCACCTGATCTCACCCATGGTTTTTTTATTGAGTCCGTGTCGTTTATTGTTGTATATATGTGTGTGTTCATTTTCTTTTCTGTGCCGTTCTTATGTTAGGCCTTTGTTTCTTTATTTTTCCGACGTTGCCATTGTCCTTGGACTGTTCTTTTTAGACTGACGATTCGCTTCTCACTTACTATCATATATGTTATATTGGTCTCAGTTATATAGAACTAATGAATATACCAATAACAGGTAGATATATTAACATAATTAATGGAACAGCATGTTACATGTACTATGCATTTATAAAAAAAGAGCACAAACATGTATCAAATCATTGAATATGAAAAAGAAAGGAAATGGGGTAAATGTATTAACATTTTTGTGTTTCTAATGCCATAACCGTTTCATGTAAATGTGTCTGAGCAATAAAAATTGTATTGTACTGTATATATTTCACTTTTCTTGAAACGATTTACATATGAACTTTATTTTCTAAACGTATTAATAATATACCAATTATTTTTGTATTATCTATCTATACAAACAAAACAAAACATTATTACTGCATAACATACACCCCATCATACCACAACTCGGAACGCGAAGGGCTCTGTCAAACGCAGAGCCGGATGAAATCGCCTGCAGAAAGGTAAAATCTATCATTTTGTTTTATTCTTGCTAATAATGCATACCTTTCTTTGTTGTTTTATGATCAAGATATCAAAGGATTACGCTTGGTAGTCATATACACAAATATAATGTAGTTTTAAGTTATTTTGAGCATGAAATATTTACGCTTTATGCATTTACACATCAAAATCTTTCTCGATTTATGTTAACAGCGAGTATGACCCGTTCATGAGATTTATACCAAACAATAAATACATAAAAATGATGATTTAACATTTCTAAAGTGTTGCTCCAATTTTCCAGGTTCAAGTATCTTTCAGTCTTGTATTAACGATGTTTGAAACAGGTCGGGTGGTTGGAAAATGAATAGTTCGAACGCGGAGCTATGGAATATATTTGTTCTGTAGAACAAGGAGCTTTAGTGTGTAGGACGAGGAGCCCTTGTGAATAAATGCTTCGTGATTCTCTTCACTTTTGCTGAATCAATCTTAGCTTTTAACATTCCTCTCCTATCTGTTTATGTAACGTTAACCAATAAAGTATAATTCAAAGTACCTTCGAACCTGCAATTGCTAAGTGAAGTTTTTAAATCGTCTCATTTCAAATTGCTTGGAGACAAACTGGTTTTCCATGACTGTGTCCTTCTGACTGTTTGCCACATACTTGCTTAAATATTGATTGTGATTTATTGGTTAGTTAGAGTTTAACGTCCAGT
>MJUU01029092.1:17674-39898 GCA_002080025.1 Modiolus philippinarum
TTAAATGCGTTTAGACGCTACAAACATTTTAACGGATTTCACCAGAACCCCATTTTGCTGAAATGCATATCTAAGCAAGATTATATACTAATGTACATTGTAAATTTAAATTAAATGATTAATCATTTCAAAATCGATCAGTCTAATCTTAAAATAAGCCAAATAAATGTTAAGACGCCTTCAAAATTATGGGGGAAAATAAAGAAAAAAAGTTCTATGGAATTACTGTTGATTTGCCTGCCTATAAGTTGTTAATGTTGAACATGGAAGCTATAGGGTCTGTAAGTCTTGTCAAATTTTGGAACTTCCGGGATCAAAACTTGTACCGGAAGTTACATTTTAAACAAAGATATATGACGTTTCAAACAAAAATTTAAACGTCATAATCCTCAGACGTCATGTTTTGGCGGGAAACGTTTTCGAATTGCCTATTTATCTTGGATTCTCGTGAGTCACATGACGAGACTTACAGACCCTATTTTAAAATTCATTTAAAAGACCAACAAGGACACAGCGAATGCACAAGGCTTCATTTTGTATGCTCTCAGAGTGATAAAATTCTGTGCTCAAGGTCTTGCATCTGTTGACTTACTTTTAAGTAAGCAAGAAAAGTTAGAAGGCTTGCCCATCAAGCTACATTTTAGGTTCTATTTTTTCTTGGCCTTTCTCTACATATACTAGTACATGTTTTTGGTTCAAATTTGTTATGGTTAAAGATGTGTACGTAGGAAGAAATAACTAAAAAATACCAGAATCAGCCTTCAAATTTTCAGTTATTGAGATCCCAAAATAAAGAATTCAGCTGGGAGAAAAAAACTTTAGTTTCCTTTTTAAGTGGCGGGAAGAAATCATCAAACTGAAAGGTTTTGAATTATTTTCACTGAAAAGATTTGACATAATACTAAAATACTAGCTATACTAATACATACAAGTAAGTCAGTTTTACTTTCATAAGACTTTTTTTTAGTTTGCCAATAACCATGAAACAAGTGTTTAAAGGATTGTTAAAACGTTTCGAGCAATGTATTAAATTTTAACAATGAACAAATAAAGAGATATGGTGTAAATGTACATGGAAAAAACTACTATAACTATATGGTAAGGTAAGGCAACTGGAAATAAACTTTTGATGTTGTTCATCTTGAAGTTATTTACTATGCACGATTTAAATTTGTTCATGGTTTGAGGTATAACTTTCACATGTTGGGGAATAAAGGACACACATGCATCTGGAAGGATTTTATTATTTAATAATAAGCATGTAAGGCTTCATGCAACATCGCGTTTGATCTCTCGATAAAAAGTATTAAATTATAATGAAACAAGTGCATGGATATGTTACCAAAAGGCCTGGTTTTCCTAGAATCGAAGACAAAGTTCGAACCAATTCATCTCGGTTTGTTTCAACTGTACAATATTTATAATATATTCACGTATATGCGCTAGCGGTTTAGAGAATTTCATCACTACCGTACACGTATGATAGGTTATTGGTGAACTCCAATATACCGTTTGACAGCATATGAGTGAATATCAGTATAATATTCAGAAACGAATAAAATACTTTTAGATTCAGGACTTTGGATAAGTTTACAAAATATGCAATGATAGCTAAACTAGACAACCACTAAACGCTGATAGCGACTTATTGAAAATTTAAAATAACTGTTTTTTAAGTCAGGAGTCAGTAGTTTTCCGCCATTTTGAATTTGTAATTTATGCTGTAATGGTATTATCTGCTTTTTAAAATATGCAAATGTTTTTATTTGTAATGAATCAGTCAATATATATCCATAATACAAAATGCAAAGGACCTACATGTACTTGATTTCACATGTCTTTATCTAATTAGACGAGGTATGGTAACTTGATAATTAAAAAAATTGGAAGAGGATTTTTGAAAAAGGGAAATAACTAATAAAAAATATTTTACATAGATATCACTATGAAAATTCACATTTTACAAATTATATGGAAAACAAAGTCGGTGAGCCCTATTTTCTTTATATTTTTTGAAAGTACGTTCAAAGGGCTAACACATGAGTAAAGTAGAAAGAAATCTAAGGAATAGTTTTAAAGAAATCAACAATATACCTGTTTTTCCCAATATATTCATTAGAAATATTTGATGATTTTGATATCAGTTATTTTAAAAACAAGCATGGTGCCCCACTTTTTTTTATTTAAATGCTTACATAATAAGGAAACTTTCCTGTAAAATTAAAAAAAAATCTATGGAAAAAAATTTGAGTACCCATCTACCTTAAGGTGGCAAGGGGGTTCTAAGAACAGCATAACACCGAACTGATTTTTCCAATAACAGATAACAAGGAATTGAAATATTCTTGATAACAGCAGACTGATTCTTCAAATGACAGATAAAAGGAAATTGAACATTACAATAACAGATAACAGGGAATAGGACATTACAATAACAGATAACAGAGAACCAATTTTACCCAACAACAAAACAACAGTTAACCCACTTGTCCCCTCTTAAAAACCTTAACAAGTCCAAAGTACAAGTTCAAAAAAAAAAACAACCATTAATGAAACCCTTGAATGAAATGCCAGTCTGTCAAGGGATTTTACTTACATTTGTTTAATATTGATAAATCTGATAATCTGTAAAAGTGAATCATATTAAACCATCAAAAGAGGCTTTTATGATTGAATTTACAACAATGACTATTTCATCTGAATTTAGAAGACGGTGATATTGACAATTGCCCTACAGGATTCTTTTGCATTTTGAAGAGTAACAACGACTATCAACAAGTACTTGAAAGTACTGTTTGGAAAAAGGGTAAATATTTTGTAAGAATATGGTCTGTAAGTCTCGTCCAATTTTGGGACTTCCGGGTACATAATTTGTACCCGGAAGTTGCATTTTTAACAGAAAAATATGACGTTTTAAGCAAACAATAAGGACGTCATAATCCCATAACGTCATATTTTGGCGGGAAACGTTTTCAAATTTGAATTTATCATAATTTTTCGGTGTCACGTGACGAGACTTACAGGCCCTATAAAGCAGAAAGGTTTTATTGATTTTTGTTGGTGAAAAAAAGATGAAGTTTCCATGAAATAATTGTAAAACACGTGGTTCTCATTCAAAGACATCTTCGTTCAAGTTCGTCCTATCTATAGAATATATTTTTTAATCAAAAATACCGAAATAGAATATTAAGAAACAATAATATACAATTAAGGCAATATGGGTTTTAACGGGGCAATTAAGTAATATTGAAAGAGGATTTACCCGAGTTCAATATTATCTTTTGCTCTCCAGTAAACCCCATATTGATCTAGTATAGAACTGCCATAATTATTTTATAATATTTGATTGACAAAGCTTAAGTCAATGACGACAGAGAAAAGGGGTGTTGTTCATCTTATGTAGGTGTTGAGGGTATGTGTCCTGGAAACTTTAATCAAAGTTGGTGTGCAATACGATGATTTATCATGATCAACCATGTAGTGTGATGTTTTATTGATCAATGGTGGATAAAAGGATCTGGAGTAAATGAACATGAGACAAAGTCTCTACAAATACATGGTAAAAAACAAGCAAAGGAACAACGCTTTATTGTTGTTCTTCATCTTGAAGTCACCATGAGGCCTTCAACAATGAGCATTGCTCATACCTCATAGTAAGTTCAAGACGGCCCCTAGCACCGGTTTAAGCGGAATTCTTTGCTAATTGTCGAGCAACGCTACATCCATGTCTTCATTGGTCATGGGTGCGGGATTGTCAACAAACATCAACTAAACTGGCAAAGTGCTATTACAAACAATGTCATCCTTTGCCCGACAAAAGCACTAGTGTCTTAAGCTAGTGGACGATTATAACATATAGAAAAACACAGGGCACTCATCAAGTCGAATGTAAGAAAACTTGGCATAATAAAACAGTGAGATGTGGGCACTTAAAACAGGTGGTCAGAATTACATTTCGAAATTACAAAAATAAATGCCAAAATTTTGAAAGTATGAATAGTATATCCATATGAAAAATTCTCTCACGCACAAGTACACCACAACTGAAAAATATAGAGAGCATACATCTCTCGCACGTGGAATCTTTTTACGGACTCCACACTGCAGGAGAGACAAACTCCGGTCCAGTACCTTTGTATGCTTTATACATAAAAATAACACACGAAATATAATAAACTTTCTTACAGAATCAATGATTTGAACCAGCCAGTGATACTTTGCGGGATACAAATCTTGAATCGAGCATCTTTGGATTAGTGGTTTTTGGAGCTGAGAACAAGAACGCTCCGCATTCTTTTACATTATTATACAACGAATTCTCTTTAAGTGTGCTGGAGTTGACAAGTTTAATTCTTCTCCTGATAAGCTTCAGCCCTCTAGATATAATGAAAATTTAAGGCAAGCAGCATGACTTGCATGATTGAATGGAAAGTAAATATCCCATTACAGATGACTTTCACTAAGAAATAAATAATGCTTGTTAATAATCTACATTTCCTTGAAAATAATTCGGCAGATCCAAGACACTAGCGTTAAATGGTGAGCTGACGATATTTCGCTAACAACGTCATTTCGATAATGAAACGGACTAACAGCATTTCTTGGGTGAATAATATACTGTAGAACAAGATTTAAAGATTAAAAAAGGACATTAACAACGAAAAGAAAAAATATACAAACAAGCCATAGAAAAAAAAAGAAAAACAACAACAAAACAATGTGGCTTTCGAAAGGTTATGGCACATACATAACTAACAGTTAAGCCAGTGAAACTGTCAATAACAGAGATATACAAGCAAATGATTTTTATTTTGTCAGTTATTATAGTTTGTTTTGTCTATGTACTTCCAGAGAAAATTTATGAACATGGCAGAATACGAAGGATTTCAAAAAAGAACCAAGAAGAATTGCATAAATCAAAGGCTTTGAAGTCAACACTAAAACGTAAATATAAATGTATATTATATTTATGCTGTATGGGATAGGACCCGTTTCAGTGAACAGAAAACCTAACTAGATCAGAAAAAATATATAGATGTATTGTTTTAAAACTTTAGAGTGAAACAAAATCTGTCGTGTAGTTACCGCGATAACTTAATTTGGGGACCATCAACGATCCGTATGTTGTTGGCTTTCTTGTATGTTAAGGACTTCCAAGCAGACATCCCACAAGTGTCTATCATATGCAGAAAATAAAATCACAGTAATGTCGGTATTTAGTTATTAATTAACTCCACTACAATGAAATGATCGACAATTAAAAAAATCAACTTTTGATTTATCAACGCTTGTTTTTATAAATGAAAAATTCTTAGTAAAGTGAGCGAACGAACAGTCAAAAGAACGAACAATCCATGGACAATGGCAACATAAGTGTTTCCTGTTATCTTTGCTTCTGTACTGGACAAAAAAGAAAATGAAGATACACATACAGATGAACAACACGGACCCAATAAAAACCATAAGTGAGATCAGGTGAACCGCAGAGTAAGCATCACCTGCATCTCATAAGACACCCAAAGTGTTGAACATGTCAACTACGGTAGTAAAGTCCAATCCGATAGAGAAAATAGAGGGAAAGACCTGTTATTATGTGGGGAACAGATATCCCATTGCAATCCACAAGATCGTGATGTCGACCGTAAAACTTCTGTAGTGATGACTTTAAGTTTTTGGTAACCTATCCTTGCTTAAGTAATATATTTGTAAGCAACTGTGCTCTAAAAAGAAAGTCAATGTAACGACCAAAAGCTTTTGAGTAGCGAATAATTTGTGAGATGTTAACGCTATATGCTGGTGCTTTTGGAACGGAATAATCTGTCTTAAAAGACTAAACTATAGCTAGCAATACTCTTAAAGCGATATAAATAAAAATCGGGTATGAAAAGAACACTCTAGCCCTACTACTATAGCAACGTTTACCTAGCTTCTGTCTATATAGACCATTGTTAACTCCTATCTAAATAGCCCATTAAACCATTCTCCTACATGAATCAAAACCTAATTCCTGTCTGATTAGACCTCTCTAGTCGTACTCTTACAGGAATGTAAACATTATTCCTGTCGAAATAGACCACTCTTTGTCGTACTCCTAAGAGAATGTAAGCACTATTTCTCTCTAAAAAGACCACTCTAACCGTACACCTACAGAAATGTAAACCTTACTCCTGTCTAAAGAGACCACTCTAGCCGCACACTACAGAAATATAAACCTTACTCCTGTCTAATTAGACCACTTTAGCCATATTCCTACTGGAATGTTAACCATAATCCTGTCTAAAAAGATAACTCTAGCCGTACTCCTACAGGAATATAAACCTTACTCCTGGCAAAACAGATCACTCTAGCCGTACACCTACAGGAATGTAAACCTTATTCCTGTCTTAATAGACCACTCTAGACGTGCTCTTACAGGAATGTTAACCTTACTCTTGTCTTAATTTACAAATCTAGTATTACTCCTACAGGAATGTTAACCTTAACTCTGTCTAAGGAGACCACTCTAGCCGCACACCTACAGAAATGTAAACCTTACTCCTGTCTTATTAGACCACTTTAGCCATATTCCTACTGGACTTTTAACCTTAATCCTGTCTAAAAAGATCACTCTAGCCGTACTCCTACAGGAATGTAAACCTTACTCCTGGCAAAACAGACCACTCTAGCCGTACACCTACAGGAATGTAAACCTTATTCCTGTCTAAATAGACCACTCTAGACGTGCTCTTACAGGAATGTTAACCTTACTCTTGTCTTAATTTACTAATCTAGCCTTACTCCTACAGGACTGTTAACCTTAATTCTGTCTGAATAGACCAGTCTAGCCGTTCACCTACAGGAATGTAAGCTTTAATCATGTCTAAATAGACCACTCTAGCCTTACTCCTCAAAGAATGTAAACCTTACTCCTGTCTAAAGAGACCACTTTAGCCTTACTCCTAAAAGAATGTAAACCTTACTCCTGTCTAAAAAGAACACTCTAGCCGTACACCCACAGGAATGTAAACCTTACTCCTGTCTAAATAGACCACTCTAGCCGTACTCATACAGGGATTTAAACCTTACTCTTGTCTAAATATACCACTCTAGCCGTACTCCTACAAGAATGTAAACTTAATCCTGTCTAAATAGACCACTCTAGTCGTACTTCTAAAGGAATGTAGACCTTACTCATGTCTAATTATATCACTTTAGCCGTACACCTACAGGAATGTAAACCTTACTTCTGGCTTAATACACCACTCTAGCCGTACATCTACAAAAATTTAAACCTTACTCCTATCTAAATAGACCACTCTAGTCGTACTCTTACAGGAATATATATCTTAATAGACCAATCTAGTGATACTCTTACATGATTTTTTTTAATTTAAAGTAAATCACACATTTGAACTCTTAAATATTATTTTAATTCTTTAAGGTTTTGAGGGATAACTTTTGATGTCAAAATTGCATTCATCGGTATCAATACATAAACCGGTTTAACCCTACCGCTAGCTGTTGCCAGTGCCGGTACCAAATCCAGCCATTCCGAGTTCCTATCGTTATCTATTTCTGTCTTTTGCCATTTTATTATTTTTCTTGTGCAGTTCCCTGTGACATGTGATTGTAATGTTCGGCCATTGTGTTTTGTGTTATGTTTCCTTCAATGATAAATTAAAATTAGAGGAATATGAAATATATAAGCATTAACATCAATATATTTACAGTTATCGTTTCCTTCTTTTGCTTGAATAGTCATAACCCGTTTTGATTTGACAGGACAAATTGAACAAAACACACCGTGCAGTATTTTAACATGAACATTTGTGTCATATGTAACACAGAAATGATCTATTATATTGTATTATTTAAACACTGTAGCAATAGAATTTGGTATAGATAATGTTTATTCATTTTCGGTCTGTTTGATTATTTAAACTATCTTTGATTTGTTTTAGTTTTCTGTATTTAGAAATATAAAGGTACCTCTTATTTTTAAGGCGATGTTTGCCCACAAGGATTCTGGTGCATTGAAAAGAGAAAAATTAAAAATCAACAAAATGGTCATGAAAATAAAGGTAAGCAACTGTTTATGTTGTGACACTAAAGTGTCAAGTGAATTTTTTCACCTAAGAATTAAAAGTCCCATTTGCAGTCTGTTGGTGTATCAAAACCAATACCAACGTACATTTAGTATTTTATGCTCCTATGTAACAACGAAAAGATATGGAGTAAATGCATATTAAACAAAAGTCTCTACAAGTACATAGTAAAACCAAGCATTTATCTGTTGAAAAGTTAGAGAGAGAATTAAAATACACAATTTTAAAAACCAATCAAAAATACATTCATTCCAATAAAATGCAAACAGTATATTAGCAAACGAAAACAAATTAAGAGGGCCACAACGGGAAAATCCAGCATAAAAAGGCCAAAAACACAAAACAAAACAGAAAAGTCAAATAAATACACCATAACATATCCATTACAATATGAATCTAACATGGTTGGGTGTGCAATAACGGCAGTAGAATACCGAAGGAACAAGGGGAGTGACGATTACAAAAATAAAAGTCCAAAGACATTGCAAAAACGGCAACAGAGAAAAACAAAGACAAAACAAGGACATGAGACAGCCACAATGCACGGAATTAAAAAGACGGCCATAAGAACAAGGGCGATCATAGTGTGAACTCCGATGAAAACCGGGAATGACATCAGGTGCTCCGGAAGGGTAAGAATGTCCTGCTCCACTAGTGACAACCGTCACACGATCAGTGAGGAATATTTTGTTTTGAAAGTTCTGATTTGATGCAAATTGGAATTGCCATTTTCTAACCGTTATACAAAACCAACAAAATCCATGGTAAGTCTTTCTACTCTAACCCTCAAACAGTACCAAGATAAAAATTTGAAAAGTCTCTTGAGTATTCAAACATTAACTGGGACAAATCAGTAGCACGAACATCACCAACGAAGACAAAACTAAAATTTTACATTATGATATATAAGACAACACAAAAAACTAAAACCACTGACATTGTGAACTCCCATAAAAACCGAGAATGACATCAGGTGCTCCGGAAGGGTAAGCATGTTCTGCTCCACTAGCTAGGTGCACCCGCCACACTATCAGTGAGTCAATTCAGGGTGGAGTCAAAACTGGGTACTTCAAATCCATGAAGACGTGAAATCTAGCTGAAAATGTCCGTTTCCATTTCGGTGACAGACACGTCATTATCTGTCTATGATATCATGGTGACAGCCATAGAATTTCTGAAGGGACGAAAGTAACAAAGGCTCAACAAATCCCTGACTAAGCATCGTTTGGGACAGTGATTTTGCTCTATTTAAAAAATCATTGTATACACTACGAATCAACTGTGAAATGTACACTCCATAGGCTGGAGAGGTAGGTATAGTTCTGCTCAGAGAGGGAAAGTTCACAATTAGTAGGTTAAAGTCATCACGTCTGTCATATAGCTTAGATTTCAAACGTCCATCTTCGTCAATGTATATCAAAAGATCTAAGTGCGAAGCTGAAATAGGTGTATCAGTAGTCTATTTAATTTCATGCTCATTGGGATAGATCTGGTTAGCTTTTGTAAAAACTTGGCCTCATACGAGAAAGGAAAGGGGTCGGTTCAGAGTGGTGCGCAGTTAGTTCTCATTGGAATCCGGAATGTCTGCTGAAAAAACGCGGCCTCCAAATTCGACAAAAATATTTTATATAAAAAATTCCAACATTTGATTTCGTCATTCTGGGTACTTCTTGTTTGACTCAGTGTGGTTCTTAACAAAATACGTCTACTACTAAATAAGTGTATCTGCGTTCTCCGTTTCTAGTGCAGAAAAATTGATGTATCAAGTCACAAATTATTGTTTTCAATTTATTTTGTGGCAGGGTAGTAGTAAGAGTAGAAAAATCAAAAGTTGTATGGTATGCCAATGAGTGAGACTGCTTGATGATAGCTGTTCAAGGAGATCTTTAGAACTTTTTAGAATCCACATCTGATTGACGCCGCTCGCGGAGTAAACCTTATCACAGTAAGATTTCAGGCCATCTCTAACTGCGGTCAATAAAGTAGTAAGGAGATTGGAAAGTGGTTTAGTGGTGCATCTTGAAGACCCCGAAATGAATCTATGTTTGTATGGGTTCTTAGGAAGTTTAGGGACCCAGTAGATGTAGGGGAGCTGCTTGTTTCCATCATCCGCTTTGATGCCAAAGAATGCTAAAACAGAGGTGTGATTTGCAATAGTCTCCTCCCTTGAAAGTGTAGTGGGAGTATAAGTTGGGTTTCCTGGTGAACTATCAATTCCCATCCCTCCAACGAGACAGTCAAGATAGTGTTTCTTAAACACGAACAGTATGTTGTTGAAAGCTTTATCTGCAGGGACAGTAACGTAATTTTATGGAGGTTGTCTAGGTTTTTCTTACGAGGGGGTCTTCAAAAATACTGGGATTTCTGGATTTCATTGATGCTTTCAAACGCCGAATCTGATTCACAATTAACGACCTCATTGACCCGATCCAGTCGGACAGAGTCTCGACATTTTCTTTCTCTTTCTGTGCCCGCTTGCTCGCATAGTCCTCAACTGCATCCATCAAAATTTTGAGGTTGTACTTCCAGTTGATATTCTTGGGTTCACGGAATTGGGGACCTTTTAAAAAGACCTCTCGTAGTTTGATATTGTCTATAATAGCTAGGTCACCGGTTATCACGTGTCCACTTGGGCTGTTATTGAAGGGGGAAATTGAGCTAGCGCAATCAGGTGGTTTGGCTTTGAAGTCGTAAATTTGGAAATCACGCGATACCTGTTTGTAATTGAAAATGGTAATTACAGTGGGTTTAGTGTAGGAATATGAAATAAGTGGAACAGATTGATCTTTGAAGTAAGGTGGATTGTTTGATGTCACTGTTTTACTTTGTAGAATGTTGGCCAGATTTATGGCGTCTCTATTTATGGCGTAAAGTTGTCTCTGAAGAGGCTTTGCCGAGTCAAAGACTACCTAATCTTGCCTGCGGGTGTGTGATATTTAACTTGTCTTGCAATCCTACCCGTGTTTGATTTGTTTTTTCACCCTACCAGCACAAAGGGTCTGTTTCTCATTTCGACATTAGACATCATGACTCAATCATGTAACGTCCTATCAAGGATTATGATGGATTTCTGTTGACATTAAATAATTCAAAACATAATAAAGTACACAGTTATTTACTTGGCTTACTCTGGAATTTATTTTTTACTGATATGTATATGTTATCGGGCTCTTGACAGGTATGTATCGTAAAATATCATCCCGTGAGCCAGAATAAGAAGCACAGGGGCGAGTGAGCGTAGCGACCGAGCCCATAGCTTCATATTCTGGCGAGCGGGATGATATTTTACAATACATCAGCTGTCAAAAGCCCGATAACTTGTTTATCATCCTTTATTTTGTACTTTAGATTTGTAATTATTGAACTGAGGTTTCAAATTCTCCCACAATTGCGCGGGAAATTCGACATATGTCTTTCTCGCCTTTTTAGCAATTTTCAGCTTCAAAAACGTGTTTTGCAGTTTCTTATCATTTTATTGGCAAATGTTTTGTAACTGGAAGAATATTTCAACCGGCCTACTCGAAATGATTTTGAATTTGATTGTTGCAGCAAACTTTGGGTGTTCTGTTTTGAATACCTAATCGGAAAGAGCAAATGTAATAGATGTTTATTTTTATTCGTTTGATTTCATGTGAAAACTTGAAAATAGTTATTGCCTTTGAAACGTTGGGAGAATCGCTTGATATATCCAGGTCAACCTCGGTCAACCGGGTCAACCGGATATGGCTTTTGCGGAAAGGCTCTCCAGGCTGATATAGCCATGGGGAAGGATGATAAAGATGTATACGCTGATACTTTGATCTGCATTTTGACCTTCGTGACGTTTGTTTACCTACGGGAGTTACGTCCCCTGTTACGACGTCATAAGATTCGAACACGGGGTTTTTGAATAGCAATTGTAATTTATAGGTTTTTATCGGTTTTTAAAAATTAATAGCATCAAACACATATTTATCACTTCAACCTAACAAAAAAATTATCATCGACGATGATGACCTTTATTTCACTTGAAAAGATACTTGTCTCACTCACTGGTGATACCAAAATATCTCACCCAGGTTTTGGTAACATAGAAAGCACCACAGGTAGGGTGAGAAACTAAAGTATGACCGTTTGAGCCACACACCATAAACTTGTTGTTGCATCAGGTGGTACGGAAGGGTTAACCTAACTGACAATGAGATGAATATGCCTTGAACACTTCTTGGGTTCTAATTAGGGATGTCAACTCGGACAAGATTTATTACTCGAGTACTTGAAGGTTCGCTCGGAAAGAAATTGTTTGTTAATCCCGATAGGACATGTTCAAATAATTTGATTATATATTCGTACTTGTACTTAAATATGGTGTACTTGTACATCAGATTATATCTCATATGTACACTTTAATCAATTACTTTTATCTAAATTTATATAAATTCTAAAACCTAAGGTTTAACTCCTTCCATCGTAGTTTTGTTAGTAGAGTTATTTAATATAACTGATTATTCGGATTTCGTTATTTTTATGCATGTTAAACATTTTTTTCAAATTGTGGATTTCCTATGTTTAGGATCTAGTGCTGCTGATGAGGAATTAATTTCCGAAATGGCCATACAGCGCATTAAAATTATTGCAGTTGGAGTTTTCATGTTCATTTACTCCATATCCTTTCATAAAATATATGCAGAAAAATACTCCGTAATATTTTTTTCATCCATTTTGTTTTCTCTTAAGTTCATTTCAATACCATTTGATTTCTATCTATGGTCAACAAACATGAAATCAGTATTTATTAAAATTGCTCAGAAATCAGTACAAATCAGTAGCTTAATTGGATACAAACAAACATAATTATATATTATTGACTTGTAAAGTTAGTGACAGGGGAAACACAAGAAGCCACTACATGGGATCTTAAATGGAATCAATTAAACTGTGATTGTTTTTGAGACAAAATATTATAATTATTTCTCGGGAAAGTCAATTTCGTAACTTTGTAACTAAGAATGCCAGAAAAGGGAACAATTGACAGTTTTTTTCTTATCAGACTGAAACATGCCGCCTTTCAAATAATACTACACAGCATATTTCGGAAGTGGCATTTTAACGGTTCAGTCTTAAATCTCAAATGTGATGGAATGCATGCAACATACCTATGACAAATATATGGGCCATTTGAAGACAAAAAATACGTGTATGCTAGATACCAAAATAGAAAACCGAGTATTCCAGTACCAGTTTAAGTAATCGATACTCGGTACGTCCGAGCGATACTCGAGTACTCGAGTACTCGTTGACATCCCAAGTTCTAATGCTCTTTAGATTGAAACCATCTTATCCAACCATTCTTAAACCAAATACTTGTCTACTCTTGAACGAACTGAGATATAACTTGTCAAATTAAATATGGCCTCGATGAGTAAACGAATCAGACAACTTCTTTTGGTAATCAAAAACTCTGCAAAACATCTTGCGTTTAGGCTGACTTGTTGAAATGGAACATTCCGTCGTCTTATACTAACGATTTTTGACGTTAAAACTCTCCAATCAATTAATCACACGGGGCAATACTTTAAGTCTGCAACGTGAGCAATATAATTATGTCTGATCCACTTATTATGTGTACAAAACGCTTCTTGATTCTTATTTTTTGTAAATAACAAAATACCGAGGTTACTGTAAATTTATGTGGCCATTTCGTCAACTTATGACTCTTCAGTGCAGATCATAAAAAACATTTGGAAATCCATAAATTATGTCAGACTCATTTTGTATCATCTATATATGTCTACCTTATTTTATCTATACACATGGAAAAAGTATTGTAACACCTGATTTTTTAACTTATAAAAATTTGTGCGCAATATTTAAGTATTTCTTCGTTACAATGCAGGTATAAATAAAGCATTTTACATTACATTTCATCATTTTCTTATTCATCATGATAAATCAAATTCAATTATCAAAATATTTCTATACAAAATTTTAGTTGTAAAAAGACGCATGTTTTTGGTCAAAATTTACTGTTTTTAACTATGTGCCCAGCAATTATAAAAACCATTTTAATACTGTAAATATGCACTAGAAACGTTTGTATGACTGGGCATAACACATTCTGCGAGAAACTTTCAATTTTCAGTAAAGTTTCCGTTCACACGAATGACTGCCTCCAAACGCATTCTCATACCACAAATGGGGGAAATCTGCTATTGAGTCAGTTGTCACCATTTTGAAGCAATTCCTGCTTTAAATCATTTGA
Organism: Modiolus philippinarum; assembly: GCA_002080025.1. Classification (NCBI taxonomy): domain Eukaryota; kingdom Metazoa; phylum Mollusca; class Bivalvia; order Mytilida; family Modiolidae; genus Modiolus; species Modiolus philippinarum. Next base: position 32,000 of record MJUU01029092.1, read on the forward strand.
CGTTTGTACTGGAGAGACTTTTCCCCGCACGCCCCTACCGATAATGTCCCAATATTGCATAGGAAGTACCAGATTTCAACATTGCAAACTATAGTCAGTAACGTGAAACATAAAGCGACTCTTATCTGACCAATGAATCCTTCTCCAAGATACAAAATTCCTGCGACGACGAGCTCTATAGGGTCTGTAAGTCTCGTCATGTGACTCACGAGAATCCACGATAAACATGCAATTCGAAAACGTTTCCCGCCGAAACATGACGTCAGAGGATTGTGACGTTCAATTTTTTGTTTAAAACGTCAAATATCTTGAACTGGGTTCCTGTTGTGTTACGCTGGCTACACTGACAACAGGTGACGGCTAAAAATCCCGAGGTCAAGATTCTTACCCCGTGATTTTACGAGACGTTGCTAAAGACTAATCAACAACGGTCGTTATGTGAATATTTTCCCGGAAAAAATGAAAACAATCAACACTTTCGACCAATGAAACACGACATAACAATGACCGTCACCCGTTCCTAACGAGCGTAGCATTGTGGAACGGAGGACCAGTTTACAAATATCTTTTTAAAATGTAACTTCCGGGTACAATTTTTGATCCCGAAAGTTCCAAAATTGTACGAGACTTACAGGCCCTATACAACTCCAAACGTGCTGTCTTATGTCTTTTTATCAATGAAGAACGTTTTACTGATCATTTTGAACGGTACCTGACAGTTTTCAGTCGATTATAACAGTGTTCTTGATGATAGCACAAAATTTGGTAACCGCTGTATTTCTTAAACGAAAAAGTGTCCATGAAAGGATTTTGCCTTATAAGCCGTCCTAACGCTCTATGTTCACGATTACATGTTACTGGTGGTCTCCAGATCTTGAATGTACGTAACTTCGTTAGTCTGTTGATGTGAATTTACGATTCGGCGTATTGTTGTATGATGGTGACCTACATGACAAGCAATGTGTCTGAGGGGTAGTCCCATATCATGAATACCAATAATTTCCTATCAAACTTCATTTCACAAGTGGGATGGGCCCATTTCAGCATCAACTGAGCAGAACTTCCCCACACCAGCGGATAAACACAAACTTTTTAAGACGAATATCATGTGGGAAAACTTGATTTATAGCGCTTGTGAATTGAGCTGTATTGGTGTATAAACTTAAGCTGTAAATAAGACAACGACCAATTTAACAAAGGAAATTCATCAGTTAAGGTGTATTTGTTTCAGTTAATCCATACATGTGTCAAAATCACTAAAAATATTTTTCATATTTTATTTTGAATTTGGTGTTGCAATACTTTTTTTCCATATGTATATAAGTAGTTACTTTCTGCATATGACCATTTCGACAACTAATGTCTTATAAGTGCATACAAAATAAAAACGCCGGAAATTCAGGAATCGAAGTGTTTACAAAAGGTGATGGAGAAAAAATAACAAAATTGTCTAAATATACAGCCAAAATCAGCTAAGGATAGAGATTTGCATGAGGGACAAAATTTAACAATTAAACAAAAAAATCAACAAGATTTTCTACTTAAGATATTGAAAATTTCCAAATATCATTTTTGGGGCCAACACCGAACAGAGCTGGTGAATACCCTCGGGCACAAATAGTCCATCAGCAGTGGCACCGACCAAGTGGTAATAAATACTTGATTCTAAGACCTTATTATCTTATGCTCTGTTTTCTCATATTAAAATGAACGATAAAAAGGTATTGAGTAACTGCACATGAGAAAAAGTCTCTAAAATACAATCTAAAACCCAGCAATGGAACAACGCTTTTATTGTTGTTCTTTATTTTGAAGTAATCCGATTCGTGTGCTACTGGTCAATCTGTAGTATGTGCCCAATCTGATCCGATTCATCTGCTTCTAATGACTTTATATTTCTAATTACACCAAAAGTAATACATGTAAAACAGATAACAGAACACCCAAATACAGGTAGCCTACCAAACCAAAGACAACTAACTTGAAAATAAAAATGGTAGAACAAAACAATGGGTCAAGTAGTGCTCGCCGCTGATCTGTCGGCCAGCTCAGGGAGCCTAATCTGCTGATAATACATTGTGGCACTGAGGAGGAAAAACCAATCTCAAAATTTCCCGGATAGTTTAGTTTAAGAATCGTCATGTATTTCCGCAGAGATTGGTAGTATCGTTACGAGGTCACTAAACACCATCATGACCCCAATTCAGATTTCACCATTCATACAGAATATCATGTCGATATCTAATGTTTGTTTCATAGGGTTCTCAATAATATGGTCTCTTCTTTAACCATATAATTTTGCAACACATGAACAAAATCTTTAAGTTGGATTATATTAATCCTCCTTGTGATAAGCTCTGTTCTCATCTAATTTTCACTGTACTTTTTGGTTCTTAGATTATAAATATACTATTCTGACAGTTACATTTATCTTGATTTATATTTGCTTTTATCTTCAGCGAAGAGTAAAAAGTTTGATACCTGGCTATTTGTAGAATTTAATTCTAGTGCTTATTTTAGTATCATTATACATGTATATAGCGACTTAATTAATCTTGTTTATATGTATTTTACTTGTAGAACGCGGGATATGGGCTAACGATAAGACACTGAATCAGGACCTTGGACAACGTTCTCAGGAAATTGAAGGCGACAAAGATAACTATGGTATATCTTATTCAATATACCTACCTAGTGTAGTAATTTCATCCCTCAAAAAATTCTATGGCCGTCACCATAACATCTTTAAAAAATATGACGTGCCAGTGTCCCAAATGAAAGTGGACATTTCAGCTAGTTTCACGTCTTCCTGGATTTGACAATCGACTTTGACTTTTTCCGGATTGAATCACTCACAGTGTGACGGGTGCTGTTAACAGAGCTGGACATGCTTACCCTTCCGGAACACCTGATGTCACTCTCAGTTTCACTGGAGTTCACACTGTGAGTGCCTTTGTTTTGAATGTTGTAATCTTTATTTCTGTGCTTTGTATCTGTCTAACGTCATTGTTTTCTGTGTTTAACATAATTGTTTCCTGTGTTCTCGTTTTGATCATGTCTTTGGACTTCGATTTTTGTAAATTTCACTCCTTCGTTCCTTCGGTATTCTGCTGCCGTTTATTCATATACTTAAGAAGATTGTTCCTTAACCAAAATAAATTAGATAGTTCACTGGATGTGAATTGACGTGATTTTGGATTTATGGTTTACAAATTCCCCGTTTCCTCTTTCTTGGTTTGGTATTCGTTTGTTGATGTATTAAATCAACCATATGTAAGATTTTTATGAAAGGTTCGAGGTTAACAATCACAAAAATTGTCATATGGCTGAGCGGTTGACAATTTTTCACACTGTTACCCTCTACTCATGGTTCAAGGAATTTCAATGATTGCAATTCACAAATTCAGTACATTAATAGCATCATGACATTGTCCACCTTTTATTTCTAGATGACACGTATTTAAGGAAATTACTAGAGAAACGATCTTACAAATAAAGTTAAATTTAATGCATTTATAATCTACAAGTTCAATTTGAAGATTATGCAAAAATAAATATCTATGCACTATGGTGTTGTAATATACTTGTAGAGCGAGAAAGGGCACTTAAAGACGTGCCAAGGATACATCGCAGGAAACCTGACATTGGTGGTTACGGTACGTATTATTTCCTATTTGAATGCAATATTGTAATACATTATACTGTAAACCGGGAAATTTTCGCGCCTTCTTTATTTCGCGGTAAATTGACAGGATTTCAGTTCGCGCAGTTTTGAATTCGCGCTGCCAGATTGTTGACCATTGACTTCAATAGTAGACAATCACGACGTTTTATTTTCGCGCTTCAATTCCAAATGCCAAAATCGCAAAAATAAAACTGCTGCGAAAATATCCCGGTTTACAGTACATATATAATTAACATTCAATACATTAATTAAAAGGTTCACAATAACAAGCGATAACATTATCAAACGTAAGTTGTCACTTTAATCTTTGTGTGTGGGTCTTCATTTTTCTTTTCTGTGACGTACTCGTATTGTATCTTTGTTTCTTTGTTGTTTCCGATTTTGCCATTTTCCTTGGATTATATGTTTTGGATTGACGGTTCGGTTATCGCTTACATTTACTCAATGAATTTTTAGTTTATTGCTTGGTATAAACTATATTAAACTATATTAAAGAAATGTAACATCACATTATCCAGTGGTGTCTATTGGTTAGGTTTTCTGCAGAATTAAGTTATGGATGAATGTGTTGTGAAGGTTGTAACGCATTTAAAAAACCTTATTATAACTATGACCCTCATAAATTACAAAACACGTCAAACTACTTTAAAAACAAATTTAAAATCGGAAACAAGGCGAACATATGTAATAAAATAAGATTTTTAGTTCTTGTTATGAAATATTTTGACGTATAGTTTATCTTATATATATTTATGTCCACATATCTGTTTAGTTTTCGTTTTTCGACATCATTTTTCTGGGTTTTTTTTAAATATAACATGCATGAAAAAAATCAGTGATTTTTTTTTTTAAATACGGGTTATTATCCTTTGTAAATGTTACAATTTATGTCTTGTGTGTAGTCGGGCCAAAATATAATTGTTAAACTTTACCATGTGAATCAGTATGTAGAAGATTGATTGATTGGTATTTTTCAACTTTTTTGCTTTGTTATCATGTCTAGTTTAAATAATAGGGAATCCCAATCCTTTTTATAACCAAAGCAAGAGCATGTCATCGTATGACATCCGGAGTAATGTAAATGGAATTGACCTTCCCACTTTTCCCGATTGGTTTCGCTGCTGCCCTATCAGGGAGTTTGCAGGATAAGTGGTATTTCACGCATATACAAAAATTGTTCCTTGTTCGTGAGTTTTTTCCGGTATCACGACGTCACAGAACAAAACCTGATAGTGCATTGGTGACACCAGACGGGACAAAATATGGGAGGTGCATTCCATTAGACTGGATTCAGTTTACATGATGATCTATTTTGTTGACTTAATAATATAAGAATTGACTATATCCATTTGTCTGGTAGAAGCAGCTTCTCCACCGGTGCACCTGATTTCAGTTTGTTTTTGTCATATGTGCGACCAAATTTTTTTCGTGTCATAGTTATTTGATGCCTATTAATCTTCTTTCTTTATTCTCGTCGGATGAACTTATCCGAAGTACATCTCGCAGATCATTTCACATACAGCTTTGAAACTTTGTATGCTGTTAGCCCCATATATCTAGTTGTGCAGCATCTAAAAAATTTCAGATTTGGTTCCATTAAGGGTACATTAGGGGGGCTCAAATAGGGATTGGGTCCTCCATGTTAACCCTATGGGAAAATGATTTTTTGATTTTTTTCTGACATCTCTTCACTGTATCTTGAAAACTAGTAACTGTAACTTCATAGGAAAGATATTTGTCATGTAAGAAAGGGTCCAACAGGATTAAAAATTTCAAAATTAGAACTGTTGACATTGAAACCATACAAAAAATTTGAAATTTTGAGAAAACACGTTTATGATTGATAATGGGTATTTTCATTACAGCTATATATATGAAAAAGAAAGGAAATGGGGTAAATGTCAAGGAGACAACATCCCATATCCAGGTTAAAACGACCCAAAACAAAGCATCTAGGGGTCACAATACGGTCTTCAATACAGTGAGGAACCTCACACCATATAGCAAGCCCTAAATGGCCCCAAAGGAGTAAAAAGTGGATAAATCAATGGAAACAAACCACATCAAATAACCCAAATATCAAGAAACTAAAATTTTATAAGAAGACACGGACAAGTCAATCAACAACATATTCCTGACTTGGGACAGGCGCAAAAATTGCGGTGGGGTTAAACTCGTTTTCTTGGATCCTATGTGTGGTGAATGGCTAAAAAATAAATACACAAAAAGACTCACAGTAAAAATCAAACTAGAAAAAAGTCCAACTTATCAAGACGAGTACCCTTACAATGACATACATAAAACATGAAGACAATACACACAGGTACTGTCCGGACAAATGCTCGCAGTTACTGACAGCTAGCTAAGGACATAATTTCCGTTGACTATGATATCAAGCCTTCTTACATATGAAACTTCAATTGAAATACTTCTAAATAGATTTGGTATAACAACGTCATAAATTATGAAAGAAGAACATGATATTGTGCAATGCCAAATACTGCCAATATAAAAAATTGTTTAAATTAAGTTATGGTGTAAAGCATTTAGAAGATGATCAATATTTTTGCCAACAAAAACCAGCAGTAACGACTTAACAATGCTGTATTTATATCCTTTATGAATAAGTTTGTTCAATGGATTAATAAGTTTTGAAGGACAATTTTTGAATAAATGCGCTTTGTAAATGATATTGCCATAGAAGTTTGGATGTGAAATGCCCTGATGTATAAGAGCCCTGTGTGTAGAACGAAATTTTCTTAATAAGTCAATGTATCTATAATAAAATTTAGAGAATGTTTTCATCAATTTATGATATCTAAACCCTTGATGCAGAAGTTTTTCAGTGAGACAAAGATTTCGCTCGTTGAAGTCAGAAACATCACTACATACTCGTGCATATCGAACAAGTTGTGAAATGTAGACCCCGTAAGAAGGGTTTAACGGAACATCGCCGTCGAGATAGGGAAAATTGACTATAGGGAAGGAGAAATCATCCCTTTTATCATAAACCTTAGTGTTCAACTTTCCTTGATTTATTTATATATCAAGATCAAGAAAAGGAGTATAATCACTGCTGCTATTGGATTTATTTAAAGTAAGTTTTGCAGGACAAATTTCAACTGTAAATTTGGAAAATTCAGGATTGTTATAAAGCCAAAATATCGTCCAAATATCTATATGTATTGTTAAATTTATCCACTAAATGCTGTTTAGAAGGGTCTTTTTGAATTTTTGCCATGAATTGTGACTCGTAGCAATAAAGAAATAAATCTGCTATGAGAGGTGCACAGTTGGTACCCATAGGAATACCTATTGTTTGCCGATAGACAGTATCACCGAAACGAACAAAAATATTATCAAGAAGAAAATTTAATGCTTTTATATGTATTATTTAGGTTATAAGGGGAACCCCTGTCTAATTTTTTTTAAACAAGATATGACTTTCAATGTTATGGATAATGAAGTATTTGATTGTCATGGAAACCATACAAAAAATTCAAATTGTGAGAAAACTCGTTTATTATTGATAATGGGCGTTTTCATTACAGCTATTTGCATTATTTATAGGTTCTAAGGGGAACCCCTGCCCACATTTTTAGCTCACCTGGCCTAAAAGGCCATGTGAGCTATTGCCATTATTATGCGTCCGTCCGTCCGTCAACAATTTCAAACATCTTCTCCTCTGAAACCGCTAAGCCAAATTAAACCAAACTTGCCCTGAATCATCATCAGGGTATGGCTTCTCAATTTTAAACTGATGTTCAGTTTTTCCCTCTGTCGAACAACATGGCCGCCATTGCTAAAAATAGAACATAGGGGGTATGCAGTTTTTGGCTAATAACTCGAAAACCGTTATAGATATCAAAAATCTGACAAGGTTAAAATGATCAGCATGATTAGATCTATCCACTGTGCAATTTTGAAGAAAAATCTGAAACCCATCTCGGAGTTAGAGCCCTTTTTCCGTTAAATTTTCAAAATATTTGCATGTCTGTCCGTCAACACTTTCTAACATCTCCTCTGAAACCGCTACGCCAAATTAAACCAAACTTGGCCTGAATCATCATCAGGGTATGGCTTCTCAAACTGATGTTCAGTCTGTCCCTCTGTCGAACAACATGGCCGCCATTGCTAAAAATAGGACATAGGGGTAAATTGCAGTTTTTGGCTAATAACTCGAAAACCGTTACAGATATCAAAAATCTGACACG
>MJUU01029092.1:39939-90542 GCA_002080025.1 Modiolus philippinarum
TTTTCCGTTAAATTTTCAAAATGTTTGCATTTTTTATTTTTTATTTCAAAAAGTGTAACAGATAGAGGTCAAGTGTAAATTGCAAAAATGTTCAGCATATCAAGATTTACTTACCCTGAAATTTTGAAGAAAATCAATAAATACTTGTAGGAATTATTGTCCTTTTTTCACCGAATTTTTTTAAATTTTCGGATTTTTCATCTTCTATTTCCACAACTATAGAAGATGAAGGTTAAGTGTAAATTGATGAAATGTTTTCCATGCTGTGGCGACTTTAAAACTGATGTTGAAAATTGTTCCTTGACCGCCATTTCCAAAATGGCCGCCTAAAAAGGCCGGAAAATTCAACATTGTCCGATTTTAATGAAATTTGGTTTCCAAATAGATATTGATGTTGCGACTTCAAAACCGGTGTTGAAAATTGTTTGTTGACCGCCATTTTCAAAATGGCCACCAAAAAAGGCGGAAAATTCAACATTGTCCGATTTCAATGAAATTTGGTTTCCAAATAGATATTGATGTTGCGACTTCAAAACCTGCAGTGAAAATTGTTTGTTGACCGCCATTTTCAAAATGGCCACCAAAAAAGGTGGGAAAAATCAACATTGTCAGATTTCAATGAAATTTGGTTTCCAAATAGATATTGATGTTGCGAATTCAAAACCGGTATTGATAATTGTTTGTTGACTGCCATTCTCAAAATGGCCGCCAAAAAAGGCGGGAAAAAATTCAGCATTGTCCGATTTCAATGAAATTGAGTTCCCAAATAGATATTGATGTTGCGACTTCAAAACTGGTGTTGAAAATTGTTCGTTGACCGTCATTTTCAAAATGGCCGCCAAAATAGACGGGAAAATTTAACATTGTCCGATTTCAATGACATTTGGTTTCCAAATTGGTCTTGATGTCGTAACTTCAAAACTGATGTTAAAAATTGTTCGTTGACTGCCATTTTTAAAATGGCCGCCAAAAAAAGGCGGGAAAATTCAACATTGCCCGATTTCAATGAAATTTGATTTCCAAGTAGATATTGATGTTGCGACTTCAAAACAAATGTTGAAAATTGTTTGTTGACTGCCATTTTCAAAATGACATCTTGACTTCAAAACTGGTGTCGAAAGTGGTCCTTAGCAAGAACGTTTTTGTCAAAAAAGCCCAACAAAGAAATATAGTAACACGATCAGACTTTAAAAACATATCAAGATATTGGAGGTGTTTGAGCTAAGAAAGTTTGAGAAACTGAAGATCAACTGTATAACTTACAATGTTACCTTGCTTGTGGCAACTGAAGTCAGTGAAAGATACAGGCTCCTGGGAGCCTCTGGTTTGAAACAAGGTATGAAATTCACTGTTATTGATAATGGAGCATTTGATTGCCATGGAAATCAAGCCAAAAAAGCTATAATTTTCCAAATTAGTACCGTTGCCATGAAAACCATACAAAAAATTGAAATTTTGAGAAAAGTCGTTGTATTCATTACAGCTATATGTTTTATTTAGGTTACTAGTAGAAATCCGTGGATGAGGGTTTAGAATGGATCCCTTACTCAGAATGGAGCAATATAGAAATTTTAGACAGAGCTGCATTTTAGGGATAATTTAAGGAATCATTTGCAAAATAAAAATGGTTGAAAAACATGATTGAGAACTATTTTATATAATAGTATTTTAAATCGTGAAAAATGTTTGACGTTCGTGTGACACTTGTATTATACAATCATGGACTTTTGTAGAGGTCAATTTAAACCGATATCGAGCGTCAGTCAATATAATTGATATTTAGAGGTCTATTGAAACCGATATTGACCGATACAAAAGACCGCCATTGTTTTATGATATAATTAAAAAATAAATATATCTTACAATAATCTTTTAAAATCAAATCCATCAATCTTCACGAAAGTTGAAAATTCTGGATAAAAAACAAAATTAAAGAGAACCGACTTTTAATTTGTGTAAAATTGACAAAAGTCGGCTAACCAAAGACTTAATATTTTCCTTTTTTGGCATTTCGGTAATATTTGATTTCCAATGACACTTTCTGACATCGGCGTACATAGTGTACCGATTCAGAAATTCCGTACTCGCGAAATATGTCTTGACCAATCAGCGACGTCGTGAACAATCACAATCCCAGAATGCCACACAATTTCTGAATTGGTCCATTGTGCACTGTGCTTTGTGACTGGCAGTGCCATGATTATTGTAGGTTGTAAAGGGTAATTTTCTTGTATTGTGATTTTCATTTTCAGGGTTTCCTTGATGGATTAATACCCTTATTTCACTGTGTTTTGTGCATGCAAGCGAAATTCTTTCTTTTCGTTCATCGACTTTTATATTTTCTTTTTTTTCTATTTTTTATACCTTCATTCCTGACGTAACATTATCTACATAGTACATATAATCCGAAATGCTGATAAAAACAGATATGACACACAGTACTGTAGTGGATCCTGACCCAACATTGTGCATTCAGATGTTGGGTCATAGCACGTGAAAGCATATTTTCAAAGTTAAACTCTGTTTCAGAAAATTAAAAGAAAGTACCAGACATGTGCTAGTTGTCATTAGAAACTGAGACTTATGTTGTATTGTCTTGCTCTTTGGTGTATGACAGTTACTTATGCTCATTGCTTCATACAGAATAGTGTTTTTCTCGTATTTGCCACACACTTATTCTCTTATTTATTCACTTGTAGTGCGTAGAACGATTTCATGTTGCAAAGGAATATATATAATTTCATAAGAAATTGTTTAAACAGCTATAATCATTTATCTTCATCAAAATAAAATCTGTGGAGAAAATATCCAAGATACTATTAAAACGAAAACTTAAAGGTTTTTTTAAGATATTTCAATAGTTTGGGTTATATTTTTAGTGTTAACATCAAATTCTTAGGGCCATTTTTTTATAAAATGGAAAATTATTCAAGGGAGGTAATTAGCGATATCAATAACCATTTAGATCATTGTGTACATTGTTTGTAATCATTGTCAGTGCTTACTCATAATACTGAATATTATATGAACATCACCTGCCCTAATCAACACTAATTACACAGTCTGAATAACTTGTTTACCTGTCAGAATGATACTTGAGTTGACTAACACAAATCAATAAATGGACATGCACGACAATTTCACATGATCAATTTTGCGGGTGAAAACGGGAGAAGGGACGTTTTTGCTGGTGAGAAACAGCAAATGCGGTTCACTTGGCAGGTATGAACAGTTCGCGATTCAATATAGACTGTATAATTTCGGACCGATGACAGAAACCGCGATTCCGTGATTAATTAATTAAGTTAATTAGCTAAGTGCAGGCACAATTGCATATAAGCCAATGAAATTTTTAAATGGCACAACCATCCCAACTTTTGGTTATATGAAGCTTAGTCCTAGTATTTGTTGTTTCTGCAGCAACCTGCCTAACAAAAAGCGTCCACTGACTTATTTTAGTAGTATAGATAAGTGGAACCCCTGCCCATTTTTTTTAAACAAGGTATTGTTATGGATAATGGAGCACTTGGTTGCCATGGAAACCTAGCCAAAAAGCTAAGATTTTGAGAAAAACGTGTTTTCTGCAGTGTGTTATTTTTCTATTTCAACTATATGTATATAGTAAATTATAAGGGTAACCCCCACTCATTTTTTTTTATTAAAGGGGGTTTTATACTGTCCGGAAATATGGGAGTTTGTTTGGGAGACTTGTCTTTGTTGTCGTTGTGAATGGACTGTTTAAAATTTTTCTATCAGTATTGGTGTCGTTTTATCGTTTATTTTCTCAAAGTTGTATAACGAGTGTCATGATTTTATCTATTGACATATCCTCAAATCTGAGGAAAAATATGTGACGAGAACTAAAGATCTGTCATAAATTCTGTCGGTTCCATATTTTGCATGGGTCTATCTTATGTTTGTAGATCATTTGAAGCTTTTACGTAACTTACATTCTCTACGTAATAGGTTATATCGGCAAGATATTCTGCTTGCACCCGTTAAATTAGCTTTGAGACCTAGTGACCTGAAAGTTTTGCACACATACTGGCCTCTCACTGATACTGCCGAGACAAGTGACCTGAAAGTTTTGCACACATACTGGCCTCTCACTGATAAGCGAGCGAAGCTCGCTCCTATGGTAGGGGTGCTGCCTTAAAATTTTCGCTACCGGAAATGAGAAAAATTTCATGGACCCTCTAAACTGAAAGTTAACCTGAATTTAGGAAATAGGACAGTTTTAGGTAAATATCAAATCTTAAACTCCTACCTCTTTATTGTGAAATTAAGCGATGCATCTACTTTTTAATTACCATTATATTTAAATAATTATTTACAACCGTTTTTGATTTGTAATTAATTGTCATGTGATCAAATCAAATCTCCACCGATCGTAATTATATTTGCTTGAACAATTAACGGAAACAGCGTCTAAAAGAATTCATAAAATCATAAAATTTAAATATACAATAAAAATCTATTTGGGGTTTTACTCTCGATTCCTTTTTTGTAACTTTGTCCCTACAAAGATAACCACAGGAGTCGGAAATTTTATCAATATATCAGTACAAGTTCAAATACGAAACCCCACACAATGAAGTTTCACGAACGTTCGTTTCACTCACTACGTTCGTAATACTACTCACTACGTTCGTAAAACTTCATTGTGTGGGGTTTCGTATTTGAACTTGTACTGATATATTGATAAAATTTCCGACTCCTGTGGCTTAGGAAACAGTAGGGAAACCAGTTTGTTGATGCCATGCAGAACGGAAGCAGACGATAAAAGGAGTAAGGTTTGGCGATTTTTTTCATTATTTGTGGACATTGCATTCGTTAATAAATCATTACATTGAGTACACGGAATGTAAAATCGCTGCACACAAACTCTAAACACTAGTGTGCTTACCCTACGTGCATAATTTGCCTTTCTCGGCGCAAAATGTTGTGCACTTGTGCATGTAATCCTCCAAGACGGGGAATAAAAGTACCACAAGTGATAAATGACCAAAAAACTTTGCCAGCACGAAAAGTAATGCTACTCGAATCTGTTCAAGGAAATAGATTGCCGTGGCACTGATTATATCTTCCCTACTTGTCAATAACAATTTGTGCATTTCTCATTGAGAAATGCACAAACTGTTATTGACATTGAGAAACGCACAAACTCTTATTGACATTGAGAAATGCACAAACTGTTATTGACAAGTGGAGAAGATTATCATTTGGCAAGGGGCATTTTTTTCTGCTTCCAAATGAAATCGCTAATGGCTGGAGTTGAGAAAAATTATGTAATGGAATGGGAAGTCAGAGGAATAACAGAGTAAAAGCAAATAATTATACTCTTTCAAACTAAATATATATTAGTCCCAGTTCGAACAAAGTTAACTTAGAATACAGCAGTCTGAAAACCCTGATTGTGTTTTTCGTGATTTTGTTAAATATTAGAATGATATCCTTATCCTGATCATACGGTTCGAATGGACACGACTGTTCTCTGGGTGCATTTATTTTACATATGTCGTTAACAGAAATGGACAAAAATATTCATATTATATTACGGAAAAATCAAACATAAAAATGTTTTGCACAGCATTGATCAACCATCTTACAATTCAAACAATTCCAATTTTATATGGTTTATGTAGTTATTTCTATTCTCTCTTTTCTGTTTCTGTGTCTGCCATGAAATTATGTCCATCTTAGCTTAAATTTCTTGGACTTGATAAAATCCAAACTAAGGCCTTTTGTGAAATTGAAACATGTGTTTTCATTATGCAATGCGTTGAAACAAAAAAACACTTCATAGTAAATCACTTGCATTCAAAATATCAAATTTATTATTAATGAAACGTAATTGAGTTTACCTTTTGGTTTGGCTCCTAGACTGTCGAACTGTTTCACTTTTTGGTTATACCTTGCATGATCTTACCTATACATACTTCCAAAATTCTGGATTCTTATAATTTAATACTCTATACCTACCCCTAACTTCACATACGCTGCCGGGGTACATTAATTTGTGGTTCCAAGGGGGTTCCAGGAATTGTAAAATCTTTCTTGATTTTTCTTTAATCTTAATTAAGAAAACTGACAAAGATTTGATATGCAGGTGCAGGTGTCCCATGACATTCATCCAACTCGGAGTCAAATAATACTATAGGAAGCAGGTTTGAAAAAAGAAATCGACAAATGCAGAAATCGCGACATTACCTTAAAATAGATTTTTTCTGGTTTCTGTCTCATTTGGAGGTCATTTTCCCAAAAATTTCCCGTCGATTTTTCTCCACTTTCTAACAAGTGTGGGTTTTAGGGTCCACCCATTTAATCAGAAATTCTCTTTTGTAATATTCAAAGTTCATGCTTACCCTGAACAGCAGATGGTACTTCCAGTGAAGGTCTACTTCTGCTTTAGTTTTATTGCATTCTTGTTTATTTTTGTCATATTGTCACTGTTTTGCTATGTTTATACGTTTTGATACTGAAACTTTTTCTTGAATGTCTTTTAGCTTCCGTATTTTTTGCGTTGAGAGATAATTGTTTCATAAAATTGTCAGTTCCTTCCCTCATTAGGAGGTATCAATATTTTTTTAAATAAGTGTTTGTGTATCAGTCAGGGGACAGACTGGTACTGTCACGGAACCGAAGTTCTGTCATAACATTTGTTCCAAACGGATAAATATTATAGAATATTTTACGAAAGGATATTGAGTAAATGAACATGAGACCATAACACATATGTTTACTCCAACTGCAATAATTTTAAAGAGCTGTATGGCCATTTCGGAAATTAATTCCTCATCAGCAGGACTAGACCCCAAACAAAGGAAATCCATAAATTCAAAAAATGTTTAAAATACATAAAACCAAACGAATTCCGAATAATCAGTAGTATCAAATATAGCCAAGGAAAAAACTACGATGGAGGGAGTTAATCCTTCGGCTTTAGAATTTACGTAAGTGTACTAAGAATATCTTTTCCAAAGGAACAAATATTACAGTATTTGTTCCTAACGGAATAAACGTCATATAACAGATGTTCCCTAAAGAAGAAATATTATATCAATGTTTATAATATTTCTTCCAAAAAAACTTCAGTTAGGCGGAACAAATATACGTTGACAGTACAAGTCTGCAGAGTTTTAGACTTGTTTTAGTCTTTCAATTTTCTTAGTTTTGTATGCATAGACCTGTTGAAGTCTAAAAGTGTTAGACCTGATGAAGTCTAATGTTTATTTCCTGTTGCACAGGTGTTTCAAATTTTATGGATCATTAGACTTGCATACAATGTAAGTCTAAAATTTGATAAATTGACCATTTTAATGACCCAAGAATAAGTATTTAGAGATGGGGCGTCCAGACCTTATTAGAATTACACGGAAGTTTAATTTTCTATTTTTATCAGAAAATTATTGATTAGGACAGCCGGTGTTTAATCAATTAAAGATTGTTGTCAAAGATAACAAAATTATCAATATCAACCAACTGCTTTTGCAGATTGGTATAGCTTTTTGTTTTAAATTACAAGGCACTAGTCATGATTCTTTTTCAATGATAAACAATATAAAGGATAATTGCAAATTCCTATTAAACACAAAAACATCGTGGTAATTTCTCTGAGACTACAAGTCTGATCAATTTTAGACTTGTTCGGGTCAAAATTGCTAAAAAAAACCCTATAATTCCAGACTTGAAGAGGTATAAAAAATAAGACTTACTCAAGTCTGTCCCCTGACTGTGCATGTAAGTTAATTTCTTCACTCGCTTTCAAGGTAGCGCCTTCCTCATATTACTGCCGGTGTGTACTGAAATTTATGATGATTCTTTACCAACCCGTCGGGAAGTTTTGAGCTTGATTTTTTCTCCTGAGTGCGACAGTGTTCTACCAGCAGACTAGGCTCCTTGAGCGGCGAGCACCCCTTGACTCATCATTCAAAATTACTCTTATTGTCTTTTTCTCTCCTTTAAAGACTGTAGTAATGGAGTTAGTAGTCTAACTGTATTTGGTTTTATTCGTATGTTTTTATACTACATGTATAGGGAAACGGGACAGATAAAGGGGAGTTTTGGGTATCCATAAACAGGTTAAACCCTACCGCTGGCTTTTGCTAGTGCCGGTTACGGCACGCAAAAATAAAAAAAAATAAAGAAAATAGTATCGTCGAGATACCTAGTTTCTTGGTCGAGAAACCAGGGTTCTCTCTCAAAAACCCATCATCTCGATCGGGATAGAAGGTATCTCGACGAGATACTAGGTTTCTCGTTCGAGGTACTAAATTTCTCGCCAAAAACCTTCATTTCCGATTGAGATCGAGAGTTGTGTTGAATGCAAGATTTTCTATCGTTATACTGAAATTTTGTCGAGATTTACGGTTTCTCGCTTAAAACCCTCAAACTCGAAGTGCGAGAATCAAATCTAGTGTTGAGGAGAAATCTCGAGATTATTTTTTGGATCACGAGATTTCAATCTCGGTCGTGATTGGTTTAAATTAATTATTACATCTCAACGAAAATCTCATAAGAAACGAACTCTCGGCCGAGATGAAATGTTTGACACGAGATTTTCATCTCGTGTCGTGATTGGCTAAAATTAATTAATAAATCTCAGTGAAAAACATACAATCTCGTTCGAGATAAAGGGTTTTACGCCAATTTTTATGCCAAGTTGAGATCTTTATAACGAGATATAAGGATTCTCGTGCGAGATACATATGCATTGTTTATACTTACTAAAAAAGTTTAAAATAATAATTTTTTTTACCCAGCACATTAAATTAAGTCCATATTGACCAAATAAGGTTTGTAATAAGGGAATTTATGTACCAGACAGTCTACCTTTGTCTTTTGTCTCATACGGGCTTTTCCTGTGTAGTTCCCTGGCAAATTGTTGCATGGAATTATAATTTTCAGCCATTGTAGATGTTTCCTGTTATCGATTTTTAACATTGAATTTATATGTTATTAGGCGAAGGAATTTGTCCAAGTGGATTTTGGTGTGTGCAGAAGAAAAGATTTGCAGAACAAATTGATATGCAAAAAAGTGGTAAGCGTTTTACATTCGAAGGATCTAGAGTACACCTTTTCTGTCGAAATTCAAGTATAAAAAGGTGAAACCCAATAAGATCAATACCTGAAACATGAAGGTATAAGAAGTAATGTGTTTTTCTTTTGCAGGTATCTAAATTTTGCTTCTGTGCGTTGCCATCACCACGAAGTTATGCCTTTAGTGCAAAATCAAATCAAAACAATCGGATGACCAAAACCTCGTCCAAAGTTAATTTAACATTTTATTCTGTTTGAGGAAAAACTTGCTTAAAGATATCGCCTTTAAGCTATCACTAAAATTTCTGACAAATTCGATTATTCGGAAAATTTTGTTATGCTTTACGTCTTTGGTGAATTAATCAATTGCATAATCCTTAATTATTATTCAATATTAGAATGACATTTATAGATAGCAATGTATGTAGCCATTGTATTGTGATTTCGATTAATTGTGTCATATGTATCCTTTTTGATATAATGATTTTTGTATTTTGTAACGTAAATAATATACAAGGTCTCATGGTGACTTCAAGATGAAGAACAACAATTAAAGCATTGTTCCATTGCTTGATTTTACCATTTAAATTGCAATTTGGTTATTTTAAAATGGAATAAAAAAGATAACAGGAAACACCTNCAATGGCCGAAAAACATAGCCACATGCCAGAAAGTAAATAGGAATTGCACAAGAAAAAACCCACAATAAAAATACAAAAGACAAACATAAACAACGATAGTACGTATAAAAAGGTACTTGTAAAGATGAAGTTATACGTCTACTAGCAGTATAAACCATTTAAGCCACGCCTTTTAACAAAATAGGTTCATATCATTATAATAACATTTTAATTGAGGTCCATTTCTTTGGTGTTATAGTTGATATCTTATTGACTGAAACAGCGAGGTTCCATCTGGAGAATTTTTGTTACATTTTATATTAGATATTTTCAGCCATTCAAAATAAAGTTACTCATATCATAAATTAACAATATACGTGAAGTGTCTTCAGATGTGTGATTTATTTGTGTTCGGCTGAAGCTCGAATTGCCCCTGTTTCTAAGCCTATTACAAATTAACCTCATATCTGAAGACACTACATGTAAAATCAACTACATGTATATTGTTCAAGTATTTATAGAAACATTGTCTCGTGTGCACTTTTCCCACATCCTTTTATTTTTAGTACCAAATTAATAATACAAGATAAAAAGTATTCTCTTATGATGTGGCAGCAATAGAAGAAAGAAGGGAAACGGGGAATGTGTCAAAGAGACAAATATCTATGTCTTACACGATTAGATAATTTTCGTATCACTTAGTGATGACTTTAATGCTATCATATCATTGGCCTTTCTTATGATTAGATAACTTTTCAGCCGTATTTTCATTGGTTGTTCTAGAAGTCACATATCGGGTCAAGACCATGTCATGGAAATTCTTTTGTTATTTTTTAATTCCGTGCTGATTTCATTATGCCGTCTGTATTACTTTTGAAATTTTATTGGGAAGAAGAAGAAGAAAAAAAAATGAGCTTCATACGTACACACATATTAATTCATTCTCCCAAAACAGTTGAATATGGCCATTTGAAATATATTATTTTTGGTGCTAAAAATAAGTTTCCTTCCTGTGTTGATGTAATGTGTATATTCAGATCATTAACGCGTGAAAATTGACACCGGAATCAGTTACCACAGATACAGAGAAATTTACACCTACATTTCATTACAAATAATTCGTAAAATTTTCACTCAACTGACATGCAGAAATTGATTTTATTAAAGATGTTTGAAACTGTAATTACAATTCAACCGAGCTTTCTTGGTGTTGTTCATTTCTGTATATATGTGTGTTTTCATTTCTTTTCTGTGCCGTGCTCATGCAAAGTCTTTGTTTCTTTGTTTTTCCGACGTTGCCATTGTCCTTGGATTGTTCGTTTTAGATTGGCGGTTCGGTTCTCACTTACTTTTCTATACCCAGGTTTGTCAGCAGCGTGGAACCACGTACTTGTCATTGCTATTGATTGTTGTGTACATGTGCTTATAATACAACATTGTTCCTACATCTACAACACTTATCGTTGTTTACAGAATCTAGTTTATATGCGGGAAAATTTATTGTTAGACTTTACATTCATTATAAGGATAAGTCAAAAATCAATGTATTCACAAACAAAACAAACTAAATTCTCCCAACTTAACATAATTGGGAGAACACAACAGAATAGTTTACAAATGAAATTTATCATAAGAAAAATAGGTATCACAACTCGTGAGGCTTGTATATCGCTTGTTATTAACTTTCCCTATTTAACTACAAATGATAATTAACTCACTGAAGCTCATTAATCATAATTGTGTAATTAAATAGCTCGAGTTGATAACAAGCGATATACAAGCTCATTAGGAAACCCATAACTATACACAAAAGACAATGATTCAGTAAGAGTAAAAATATAATACTAAATCGACTATTTGTTTGGATATGATATACATTAGCAATACAAAAGAGATTACCTGACTATAATTGCTACCTCATTTTAAACATGTTTTTTTGAATAATTCATCGATATTTGAGCTAGAGAAGGTCATGCATACAACGAAATCGTTCTTAACAGAATCATGTGCACAACTTTGAAATAAGAAGGTAAAAGAATTGCATTTGTTGAGATCACAAACTGAGTTTCCGTACATTTACTCCTAACAGACCCGGTATCTGTTTTTTATGAAACTCCTCAATATAAATGTTTTTTTTTTCAAACAGAACGGAACACAACATTATATTCTGCGATATGATGTTGTTAAAAGTACGATAATTAATAACTAAATACCGAAGTTACTGTGAATTTAATTTAAATCATACCACTTCAACATTTTAGTTTGGAATGTTGTGTTTGAGTTTCTGAGTTTTTGTGGCTGTCTGACGTCATTGTTGTTCTGTGTTTTAGTCATGTCTTTGAAGCACTGTTTGTAGCTTATGTTGGTGTTATTCCAGCCCTTTAGGTAATTTGTTCTCTCTCTTAGATCCCGAAGTATTTAAAATCTTTGTTTTTATCTGCTCTGAAGAATCATAAATAGTCGGAATTGCCATCTGAACTATTGTTATTTTCTTACCAATGACAAATAGCTTTTAGAAATACGTTTCTTTTAAAGACGCATCACCATATCTATTAAAATGGTAAACATTGTGAATTGTCAAGCGAGTGTCCGAGTATCAGTTTCAAATAAATGATTGAAAATGTTTGATTCGGTAGTACAAGTTCAATTTACTTTTTATTTACATTACGGGGCTCCGTTCTATTCTTATGCAAAACCACACTATTGTGTAATATAATGTGAAGTAAAAATGTACTATCTTATATATCCTTTCTTTCTACAGCATAATATCTTTTCTGCATACGTAGATCCAGTGCTGTGTATACTATTCCGCTATATGTGAAATATTAAAGTGTCTTATTTATAAAATTGTCACAGATTGTTATCCTTAATATTTTCAATGGCTGTATAGATAACTGATAGATATATATACAAAAATTATGTTAAAGATGTATTTTACGGAGTGTATTTTACTTGAATTAACAATGAAGGGATATGGAGCAAATGCAAATGAGACAAATCTCTACAAACGTATGGTAAAACCAATCAATTGAACAATGCCTTTATTGTTGCCCCTCATGAAGAACGCGAGAAAATGTTACAAAAACATTTTAAAGATCAGATTTTGCAGAACGTGGCCAGAAATTGAAAGACGACTGTTATATACATGGTACGTGTTTCAGTATATCGTTTTTCTTTTGTTCAAAGATTGTTTTGAGCGCATAGAGCATAAGTAGTTTTTTTTAAAACCAAGAAGGACGAATATTTTAATTGTTCAATTACCCGGGTTGTTATGGTGGAATTTTCCATTTGCTGACTGGAATATTATCAATGTTTTAGCTTTGAATTTAAGGAGAAATGCTGCTCTAGTAACATCCTCTGTTTTAGGCTTTTTATCCTTGTTTAGCCTGTTTAAATACAATTTTGTCTTTGTTAAATTTACTACATGTCCCTTTGGGAAGAGTTATTGCTGAAACGGGCTGCCAAAATATTTCAAGCAAGAATATTTCATTTGAAAAGTTGCCGGTCAGAAAATCTATTTTTACGGAGGCTCAAACCTCATGTTGTTAATATCAAGGATTTCTCGAAACCTATTTTAATAGATTAAGCATTGTGTACTTAATGTAAGGATAAAGAAATATATAGGTGCGTGTGGTTTTTACGGAGATACAAAACAATGAAAAATTTGGCGGGAAATGGATTTCTCTGGATTTTCCCTTAGTTTAACATCGGGACTGTTTTTTGTCTAAAAGGCTCGGAAGTTATATCAAGGATTTTATGAAAAATTGTCAAGTGTCTTAATTTGACCTATAAAAGATGTTAATGAAATAAAAAGTGGTGGTCCGTATGCAAAATTCTTTCAGACTTTGAACTGAAGGAAACCGAGGGAGTTCCGAAATATGACACAAATTCAAAAAAATTGATGAGAGAGCCACATTAACCACACAATTGTAAGATTTAATATTTTTACTTTTTTGTCAAAGATGTCAATTAAAAAATACATTTGATAAAATATGCGCCCAATTTGAAGCCTTTTCATGCTTTACCCAGGCGTTTGTATATTTCTACGTTAATGAAACAAGAAATGAATGTTACCAGAACAAACAATCAGGTGATATTATTAGATTCTACATTTTCTACTGAAGTACTGCCCGTAGCTTATTATGCTATTATTCAAGTCCTTTGGTTATTTGTTCTCTCCCATGTCGTAAAGCATTTTGTTGATGTGGTCGTCAAAATGCTTCATTAATATCTGGTCTGAAGAGTCATAAGCTGTCGAGATTGCCATCTCCAGAAACACAAATATACTGCAATATCACTTTATTTCTATTTTTGTTACCAATGACGATGAGCTTTTAGTATTTCTTCTCTTTTAAATAGAAATTAACAGTATATTTTTTAAAAGAATCATAAACATTGTAAATTTTCTAGCAATTGTCCGTTTCTTGGAAACCTGTAGTTAATGTGTAAATATGGAATATAGGAGATTTTGTTTTTTATACGGACTTTATCATGGTCAGTATCAAGTATGCCCGTTAGGATGAGCTTGATGCGTTACGCCTTGATAAAGTCTGTATCAAAAACAAAATTTCCTATATAGCTCACCTAGCTATGCCAAGGTGAGCTTTTGCCATCACTTGGCGTCCGTCGTCCGTCCGTCCGGCGTAAACTTTTCATTTAAAGATCATCTCCTCTGAAACCACACGGCCAATTGGAACCAAATTTAGTCACCCAAGTCTTTGGCTGGTGCCCTTTAATAATTGTATCTGGCAGGCCGTACCTCATCCAAGACTGCTGCTAGCGGGGAACATAGTTTTAACATTGGACCCTATGGAGAAAACGCATTTAAAGATCTTCTTCTGAGAAACCACCAGCCCAATTATAACAAACTCAGTCACAATGGTCCTTAGATGGTTACTTCCAAACAAGATATCCGACAGATCTCCGACAGATCCGTGCCTTTTCCAAGATGGCCGCCATCGGGGAACATAGTTTTAACATTGAACCCTAAAGAAAAGACATGCAAAGATCTTCTTAGAAACTACTAGTCCAATTAGAACCAAACTTCGTCAAAATGGTCCTTAGATGGTTCCTTCCAAAAAGGTATCATTCCAAAGTGGAGAGAGAGATGTATGCTCTATATACATTACAGTTATGGTGTACTTGTTTTTGAGAGATTTTCTCATATGAATGCACTATCATTCTTTCAAATTTTGGCTTTTCAATTTTTTTGTAATTCAAAATCGTTTTTCTGACCACCTGTTTATTGTGCCCACGTCTCGTGATTTTATTATGCCAAGTTTTCTTACAATTGGCTCGATGAGTACCCTGTGGTTGTTTAAATGTTGTGGTCGTCCTCTACTAGTCTTTTTGTCGGGAAATTGATGACAGCGATTGTAAGAACACTTTGCCAATTAAGTTTATGTTTGTTGACGATCCCGCATCCATGGATCAAAGCAGAAAAAGACATGGATGTAGCGTTGCTCAGCAATTAGCAATGAATACCGCTCAAACCGGTGCTAGGGGCCGTCTTGAACTTGCTATGATGTATGAGTAATGCTCATTGTTGAAGGCCTCATGGTGACTTCAAGATGAAGAACAACAATAAAAGCGTTGTTCCATTGCTGTGTTTTACCATGTATTTGTAGAGATTTTGTCTCATTTGCATTTACTCCATATCCCTTCATTGTTAATCGGTAAAACAGTTCCCCGTGGTAGAGATGTATGCTCTTTATTTTTCTTAGATATGGTGCACTTGTACATGAGATTATATCTCATGCGTACACTTTGTTCAATCACTATTATCTAGATTTATGCAAATTCTAAAACCTAAGGATTAACTCCCTCCATCGTAGTTTTGTCCTTAGCAATAATTGATATAGCTGATTATGTAGATTTCGTTTTGTTTTATGCTTTTGAAACATTTTTTGAAATTATGAAATTCCTTTGTCTGGGTTCTCGTGCTGCTGTTGATGCATCAATTTCCGAAATGGCCATACAGCTCATTAAAATTATTGCAGTTGGAGTTAACATATGCGTTACGGTCTCATGTTCATTTACTCCATATCTTTTCGTGAAATATCCTACAGATCGGTACCTCATCCAAGATGGCCGCCAGCGGGGAACATAGTTTAAACATTGGACACTTTAGGAAAAGACATTCAAAGGTCTTCTCAGAAACTACTAGTCCAGTTAGAACCAAACTTAGTCACAATGGCCCTTAGATGGTTCGTTCCAAAAAAGGTATCCGACAGATCCGTACCTCCTCTAAGATGGCCGCCAGCAAGAAAAATAGTTTAAACATTGAACACTACAGGAAAACACATTCAATGACCTCCTAGGAAACTACCAGCCCAATTATACAGCCACAATGATCCTTAGATGGTCACATCCATAAAAGGTATCCGGCAGGTCGGTAATTCATACAAGATGGCCACAGCGGGGGAAAATAGTTTTAACATTGGGTCCTATGGGAAAACACATCAACGAATTTCTTCTCAGAAACTACTGGTCACATTAGAACCAAATTTACTGTACAGTGCTTTATTTCACGGTACGAAATTTTCACGGTTTTCAGTCTTGGATTTATTCGCGGATTTTCAGTTAAAGTCATTATGTTCAGTTATCTTCAATTAAACAGTAATACATTCGCGGGTATTTATTTTCGCGTTTATCTTGTAAAACGCTAATAGCAGGAAAATTAATACCCCGCGAAATATAACAACCATACAGAAGTCACAATGGTCTTTAGACGGTCCCATCCAAAAAAGGTATCGGGCAGGTCGAAGCTCATCCAAGATGGCCACCAGCGGGGGACATAGTTTTAACATTAGACCCTATCGGAAAACACATAAAAGATTTTCTTCTCAGAAACTGCTGGTCAAATTATAACCAAATTTAGTCAGAATGGTCCTTAGATGGTTCCACAGTGATAGTTTTGTGATATTGTCTATTTATTATCAGTCTCTGCAGATCAAAGGAAATTTATACAAATTACCGATAACATTTTTTATCAGAGGTTTTGTATTTCCTTATTATGGATATCAAATTGCTTGCTATTGTTTAATAAAACAACGGCAGTAGAATACCGAAGGAACAAAGGAGTGAAATTTACAAAAAATCGAAGTCCATTGTTTATTAACCTAGATATGGGATGTGGTCTCCTTGACATTTACCCAATTTCCTTTCTTTTTCATATTCATCCAAAAAGATGACTTTCAGAGTGGAACATAGTTTAAACATAGGCCTAAAGGGAAATCTTTCAAAGATATTCTTACCAGGAAACACTAAGCCATGTGAACTTAACTTTATCACAATTGTCCCTGGGTAATCCCTTTTAAAGTTCTACTTATTATATTTGTACTTCATTTATGGTTCCTAGAGGAAATCTAGTTAGGATATTCAAAGATCTTCTCCCCTGAAACCACAAAGGCAAATGGAACAAACTTTATCGCATTACTTTTGGGCGATCCCTTTCAAAATACAAAAAATACCCAAGTTGAATAAGAATCAGTAAATTTCGTTATGCTTCACACGTGTTTCAAGGAGTAACCTCTCATTAGCAGTACAAGAATCAAACAATTTGGAATGTCACAATCCAGAAGTAATCCAAAAAGGGACAAAGTCAAAGTTTGTGGTTCTTATATTCGTACCTCATCCAAAATAGGAACATATTTTTAACATAAGACCCAATGTATTCAAAAATGTTTTTTTTTTCTCCAAAAACCAATTGGTCTGTTGGAACAGAACTTTGTCACAATGGTCCTTGGGTTGTCCCTTTCAAAGTTTGTGATTTTTATATTCGTTCTTCAGAGTGAAACATAGTTTAAACATAGGCCTAAAGGGAAATCTTTCAAAGATATTCTTATCAGGAAACACTGAGCTATGTGAACTTAACTTTATCACTATAGTCCTTTGGTAATCCCTTTTAAAGTTGTAATTATTGTGTTTGTAATTCATTTATAGTTTCTAGAGAAAATCTAGTTAGGATATTCAAAGATCTTCTCCTCTGAAACCACAAAGGCAATTGGAACAAACTTTCTCTAATTTCTGCGCTGTTTTCATGTTTCCTGAAGAGTGAAGAAATCGTTTCTCCTCTCTAGAGAGAATGTTGTTCTCGGCAAGTAATTGGCTGAAATTCAATTATGACGTCAAATATGTTTGCCGATTTCCGACTTTACCATTGTGACGCCATGAAAAAAAGGCGACCATGCCTGATGACATCACGCTCAAAGAACACATTTATTTCTCGTTGAAATCATTGGAGAAATAAAATCCACAACCGTATCTCGTGAGAAATGACATTTCTACATTCTCAATAGTTAAACTTTTAAATATTTTAAACGCTCGGCAAGCCTCGCGTTTAAAAAGTTGAAAATTTAACTATCTCTAGTGTAGAAATGTCGTTTCTCTCTCGATACAGTTGTGGATTCTATATTTATCGAATTACTTTTGGGCGTTCCCTTCAAAACACAAAATACCCAAGTTGAATAAAAATCAGTAAATTTCGTTATGCTGGACACGTATTTCAAGGAGTAACCTCTCATCAGCAGTACAAAGAATCAAACAATATGGAAAGCCATAATCCAGAAGTAAACCAAAAAGGTGTACTCATTACTAAACATATCGAAATAGGAGGCCAAATCCAGTACCAAGGGCATCTACCTAGTGCCATACACGGTATGAAGCCTCCGTATTTTTAAGTGGTTAGAATTATGATGAAAACCGTAAATTTTTATAAAACTCTATGTATAATTTTCATGTCAGACAAGTATGACTATAGTGAATACTCTCCTGGACCTATGGTCTGCAAGCAGTGGCATGAGCCCAATGGTTCAAAATACCAAGACACCAAAGTTGCATAAAAAACAGTAAATTTCGTTATACTGTACACGTGTTTCAAGGAGAAATCTCTCACCGGCAGCATTATAATCAAATAATATGGATTGCCATAATCCAGAAGTAGTAAAAAAAGGGACAAAATCAAAGTTTGTGTTTTTATATTTGTACCTCATCCAAAGAGGGAACATAGGACCCAATGGGAAATGTATTAAAAGATGTGTAAAAAACAATTTGTCTATAGGAACATAACTTTGTCACAATAGTCCTTGGGTGGTTCCTTTCAAAGTTTGTGATTTTTATGTTCAGAGTCCATCTAAGATGGCCACCAGCGGGAAACATGGTTTAACATAGGAACCTTAAGGCAAATACATTCAAAGATTTTCTCCTCTGACACCACGGAGTAAATGTGGAACTTAACTTAGTCACACTTATCCTTAGGTTGTCCCCTTCTAATTTTGTGATTTTTTTTGTTTGAACTTGATCGAAGATGGCCGTCATCGGGAACACAGTTTTAACATAGAACTGTACTTGAAATGCGTTCAAAATTCTTCTCTGAAACCACTAAGTAAATTGGAAACCAGCTTTTTCAAAATACTTCTCAAGTGGTCCTCTTCAAAGATTATGGATTTTATTATGTTCCTGAGAAGTCAAAGATTACCACCAGCCAAGGAAATATTTTAACTTTTTAAGAACCTTTTGGATTAATGCATTAAGAATTAACAATGAAGGGATATGGAGAAAATGTAAATGAGACAAAGTCTCTACAAATACATGGTAATACTAAGCAATGGAACAAAACTTTTATTGTTGTTCTTCATTTTGAAGTCACCATGAGGCCTTCAAAATTGAACTTTACTCATACCTCACAGCAAGGTTAAAGACGGCCCCTGGCACTGAATTGAGTGAAATTCAATGCTAATTGTCGAGCAATGCTACATCCATGCTTTTTTACCATTTGCTATATGGATGCGGGATCGTCATCAGAGCATAAAGTTGACTAGCAAAGTTTTCTTACAATCGCTGTCATACATTGTCCGATCAAAAGACTAGTAGAAGACGATCACAAAATTTAAACAAGCACAGGGCACTCAAAAAAAGAAAAAAATGAAGACACACATACAGATTAACAACACGGACCCAATAAAAACCATGGGTGAGATCAGGTGTACCGGTAGAGTAAGCATCTCCTGCTTTTTATTAATAATAAAGTAGGTCATGCGATTATGTTCTGGCTAATGGAATAGCTTGAAAAATATCTTTCTAATAATATTACTCTGTATTGTATGTAACATGTTGTTGTTAAATGTATAAAAATAGTCTTAAATTGTCATTCTAAAATTTTTCTATAGCTTTTGTAGATAATAGATGGATATATTTACAGACGATGTATTAAATGTGATGTTTTTAACTTGCAGGACGCAAGAGAATGTTACAAGAAAAGTCAAAGAACAAGGACTTTGCAAAACGCGTCCATAATTCAAATGAAGACAAAGATAAATATGGTATGTCCCTCAATATACCGTTTTAAGTTGTCAAAAATTTGTTTTGAGCATATGGAGCATTTAAAACTTCATTTAAGGGGAAGATGGATGAACGTATTGCGTGGTTTGTTAATGATAGTATTTTTTCATTCGCTGACTGACTTTAGAATAATGTATTAGATTTGAATATCAATCAAAGGAGCTCCCGGCCCGTGTAAAATGTTTTGTTTTAGGCCCTTTGTACCCCGTTTAAATGCGAATTTGTCTCATGCATTTACTACAGGTCCTTTCGGCACAACAAATTATTTCTGACAGGGGCTGCCTAAATTAAATTTGTCGAGCAAGAATATCTGTTTACGGAAATTAGCCGGTCAGAAAATATATTTTCAACCATTCAGAGACTAGATTTTATCTTTTTCCTTTTGCTTTCCTGTGGAGTCTGAAGGCAAGGAAATTTATTATTTTTGTCAAGGAGGCGTAGTCCAGACTATTTACTATTTTCACCTTTATTTAGACCAACATTTATTTTCATAAACTGCAAATCCCTCCTTCCAAATTAGATTGTCATCCCTGTCACATGTATGCTTTATGTGATAGGTATCCACGTATTTGTTGAGTTTATTTCTTTTTATAAGACAAAATCAATTCAACAGTTCACATTTCCTAGGCTACAGTTAGAAATTTAAAAATCTCTGAGTTAGCATTTTGATTTGAGCTACTGCTAGTAGTGATTACCTTAAACTTCATTTTCCTGTTTTTGTTGTTTTTTCGCTGAAGTTGTACAAGAAAATATTTTGTAGCTGAATACTAAATTATGTTTAATTCAATGTAAAAAATGGATAACAGGAAACACCTACAATGGCTGAAAACTATAGCTGCAATGGAATTACACATGAAGCACACGAATAAGACAAAAGACAAACGTAGACAACAATAGGAACTCGGGACAGCCGGTCTAGGTACCAGCACTAGCAAAAGCCAGAGGTAGGGTTAAACCGGTTCATGGGTACCCAAACCTCCCCTTTATCTATACCGTTTCCCTATAGTATAATAAACATACGAATAAAACCCAATGCAGGTAGACTACTAACTTCATGACCACATTCTTCATAGGACAGAAAAAAACAATACGTAATTTTGAAAGATGGGTCAAGGGGTGCTCGCCGCTAAACTACCGGCTTTCTCAAGGAGCCTAGTCTGCTGGTAGAACTCTGTCGCACTACGGAAGAAAAATCAAACTCAAAACTCCCCGAAAGGTTTGGTCAAGAATCATCATAAATTTCAGTAGACATCGGCAGTATCATTGAGAGGCCAGCGTGTGTGCAAAATTTTCAGGTCATTAGGTCTCAAAGCTAATTTAACGGATGCAAGCAGAATATCTTGTCGATATCCCTTGTGTAAAGAATGTAAGTTACGACCAAGCTTTTCTGGACTTTTAATCAATTTTTGGCATTTATTAACAATAGGCCATGGGCTGAAATCACTTTCCGTGTACCCCCCCCCCCCCCTTATGATCCAGACCGATTTTTTTCAGTCTTTTTATATCCCCTCTTTAAAATAAAACATGTTAACACGAATATAACCTGCACACATAGACAGTATAGGGCCACTTTTATAGTACATCACACAAAATTCTTGTATTTTAGTTTTATTCTTAATCTTATCTTTTAAGCTCCCTAATTTTTATGTAGATAGGTTAGATGTACCGAAATTTGGTATCAAATTAAAGTTTATTTTATATACTTTACAATGAACACAAGTTTGGGCACGTTACGCTATTTTTGAGATCTGGGGATGCAAATGATATACCCCTCCCCCTGCCAAAATAGCGAAATTTCAATTTCTTTCAGATAAATAAATCTCATCGTTTGATCTAGTTTTTATGCCTAATTTATCAGTTGTGATGCAATGTTGAAAAATAAGACCATTAAAGTCCTTAAAATTTTGATTTTCGGTATAAAATTTTTGAAAAATCGAATTTTTCGGAATTTTAGATATTTTCACAATTTCGTCTTTCTTACTTCTTGATCGTATAAATTTGAATATATATATATATAATAATAGTTGATTTGCCAATTACCGACTTTGGTTCCGTTCTTTAAAATTTTGACTCAATCAACGTCACGTGACACCGGACAGGTTGTCACATTTACCGAAGAAACCCTTATAAATCAGCATTCTGGTATATGAAATCTATTGGGATATAAAGCAAATCAAACAGGCACATAAAGGGTCATATTATTTTGATAAAGTTCACCAAAGTCGAAGTTTGGAATCCTTACAGGTCAAGAGAAAATAATTTTTACATTTTGGTTAGTTTACGTTGGAAACTAACCGTGTTTGTCCGGTCTAGAGTTGCTTCCCTTTGTCCAAGTTTGTAAAGCGCGAGGTCAAATTCGGGAATTCCGTTTGAATTGGCAAATGGTCTATTGCCAATGCAATAATGATTTATGATATATATAAGCAACAAATTGCGTGAAAATATTTTAGAGTCAGCCTTTGTGGATCAGAAATCAGCATCCCTCCCTCTTAAAATTAAGAGAAAATTTAAAATATTCAGCCTCTAAATGATAAAAAAATAATGTCTAATGCAAATTATTGTGTGCATTTCACTAAAGCAGACATGCAGGAGCCCATTCAAGTAGATTCAAACTTTTTAAGGGGTCTTTTTTGGCCCTTCTGCTCGAAATTTTATGAAAAATGGGAATTTTTCGTTTTTCAGATTTATTGCTAAGTTGACTTAGCGATGTAAAAACTTCACGAATTTGGTATCTAACAAAAAAATGTTGATAGAATATTGTTTCACTATATCTTCGCTATTAGAAAGTATGCTTTTGAACATTTTAGACTAACTAAACACTCATAAATTGCAAACATATTACCCCCCCCCCCAAAAAAAAAATTAATTTCAACACAATTTATTTCATTTTATACAGCTTGAAAAGCCTGAACATTGTATATAAAGGCCATTTCAAACATTAAAATGCACAGAGACTCCCATATATGACAAATAAGATCATGTGCGTGGTTTATGGGCAGTTATACAACAATTAAACTTTGAAATTTGTAACATTCCGAAATCCTGAAAATTCCCATTTTTCACGAAAATCGCCCAAAATATTCAATTTTACCCATATTTTCTGCTTGAAATAGCATATTACGATATATCAATTGCATTTTTTAAAAGAGAGTAAAAATATTAATATGTTTTGTTCTTATATATGTACAGACAGACATATTCTTGCATTGTTTTAGCATCATTTTCTTGGGGTAGGGGTAAAATTTTCGGTATTTAGAGTTACATTGAACACCCCTGGTTTTTCTACACATTGTTTTAAGTTAACTTATATATCCCCAAGAACAATGAATTGGCATACCTGCAGATAAATCCTCCAGATTTGCCACATATAACTATTTAAAAGTGAATTTTGGACAAGTCTGAAATGCTAAAAATTCCGATTTTTCATCAATTTTGTACCAAATATTGCGTTTAATGTGAAAAGTGGGACTTAAAATGACTAATCATGATAAGATTAATGCAACATTTTTATATCCAATGCAAACTTTGTGGGTTTTGGTTATTTTGATGCGAATAAAGACAAAAAAAAATGATTATTTTAGGGTGAATTTGTTGGGGTAGGGGTAAGATTTTAGGCATTTAGAGTCACATAAAACACTCTTTGCTTTTCTAAATAATTTTTTAAGGTGTCTGCAGGGTATTAATTTCCTATTATAGAATTTTGTGTAGAAACATATTTGTATTATTGTTCAAAATTTAAAATAAAATTTGGGGGTCACCGTGCATTTAAGCGCAAAATCTGTAATTGAAAGTTTCAGGATTTTACATAGAAATGATAGGAAAAATTATCATATGAGAGGATAGTTTGAAAAATCTATTATAGAATTTTTTCATACTTTGCATGTGTTTAATAATCATTATGAAGTTTACATATAAAAAATAAAAATTAGGGGTCACCGTTGAAATAAGAGAGAAAAATTGCAAAATGTTAATTTCTGTAGTGATATCTTTGTTAAAATATTTTATCAAATTATCTCCCTTGAATAATTTCTGTGTTCTGTAAATCCAACAACAGATTTAAAGTTCATGTGTTTTAGCTCACGTTTTTGTAACCAAAATGTAATAAAAATGATCAGGAATATCAATTTTAAATAAATTTGAACTTTCTTTTCATTTCAAATAACTATTTTGTTAAATTTCTTAATGAATGAAACCTAAATGAACAATTATTACACCAACATGGCGGAATAATACCACTGAGACACATTAAGACAACTAATGTATCGCACAGAACAATTAAATGGCATATCTGCCGACATATCCTCCAGATTTGACATTTATTACGACAAATTTGAAATACAGAAAATCCCCATTTTTCATCAATTTTGGGCAATATATTGAGTTTAAGCAAACAAATGGCTGTTAAAATACAAAATCATGATGTTATTCATGCAACATTGTCATATATAGCACACATTATTCGTGTTCTGGTTATTTTTATGCGAACAAAGACATAAAATTGACCATTTTCGGGAAAATTTGTGGTTGTAGGGCTAAGATTTTCGGTATTCAGAGTCACATTAAACGTTCCTTGATTTTTTAAACACTGTTTCCAGACAACTTATATATCCTTTAGAACAATTAATTTGCATATCTGTAGATATATCCTCCAGACTTGTCATATATAACGGGTTATTAGTGAACTTTGACCAAATCTGAAATGTTGAAAATTCCCATTTTTCCTCATTTTGGGGTACAATGTTGAGTTTAAGTCAACAAATGGCTGTTAAAATATCAAATCGTGATGCACTTCATGCAATATTGTCATATTGAACACATATTTTGCGTGTTTGATTTAATTTTATGCGAACATAGACAAAAAATTTACAAATTTTAGGGAAATTTGTTGAGGTAGGGGTAATATTTTCGGTATTCAGAGTCACATTAAGCACTCCTTGTTTTTCTAAACAATGTTTTAAGACAACTAATCAATCGCTTAGATCAATTAAATGGCAAATGTGCAGATATATCCTCCGGATTTGACATATTTAACGATTTAACAGTGGACTTTGGATAAATCTGAAATGTTGAAAATTCCAATTTTTCATTAATTATGGGATACATATTGAGTTTAAGTCGACAAATGGCTGTTAAGATAGCAAATCATAAAGTAATTCATGCAACTTTGTCATATACAACACACAGTTTGTGTGTTCTGTTTATTTTTATGCGAACATAGAGAAAATATTGAGAATTTTAGGGAAAATTTGTTGGGGGTAGGGGTAAGATTTTCGGTATTCAGAGTCACATTAAACACTCCTTGTTTTTTTAAGCAATTTTTTTAGAAACTTATATATCCCTAAGAACAATTAATTGGCATATCTGCAGATATATCCTCCAGATTTTGAATGTATAACGATTTAACAGTGAACTTGGATAAATCTGAAATGTTGAAAATGCCCATTTTTCATTAATTATGGGATAAATATTGAGTTTAAGTCAAGAAATGGCAGTTAAAATAGGAAATCACAATATTATTCATGCAACCTTGTCATATACAACACACAATTTGCGTGTTCTGGTAGTTTTGACGCGAAAATAGACAAAAAATAGACAATTTTAGAGTAAATTTGTTGGGGTAGGGGTAAGTTTTATGGATGTAGGAAGTTTATAATACTTCAAAACTGCCATAATTTGTACCAGTTGCAAAGAATACATTATGTACTTCCATTCTGTTCCATCTTTTCATGAATTTGAACCACTCATAGATAAGATTAGACAAAAAAGGGACAAAACGTTGTCGAAAACGAAAATGTTCAAAGATGTGTTTTATTTGTCTCTTTAAAAGTGATAGTTTGGTCATTCAAAACTTATTTACTTTATGTTAACATGCTTAATTTGTAAGAAAGGACATTAAAAGACTAAAAACCATTCCAAGAATTATGAAATGAAAAACATACTGGTTTCTAAGGACCGTTGAACTTACACGATTTCGAGAAAAATCTTAAAATTTATGTCAACATTTCGAAGGGGTAGGGGTAAGATTTTTCAATTTTTATAACGTAAAGGGTATAGAAATGGTACTTATGTGGAATATTTGTAAAGCTTATACCATAGGCTACCATTCTATACCATTTTTCCATAACTGAGAGGCACCAATCAACAAATTGAAGCAATTGAAAGAAAAACTTTGATCAAAAACGAAATTTTCCAAAATTTCGTTGGGTGGGTCTAAAAAAGGGGCCTGTTCCAATATTGCGTGCAGGTTATGCTCATGTTAATATGTTTAATTTTGAAGAGGGTATATAGAAGAACTGAAAAATATGGGTGGGGATCATAAGTGGGGGGGTGGGGGTGCACGGGGGGTTATTCTAGCCCATGGACTACAACATTTCCGTAAAAACGATGCCCTTAGTAATAAGCTGTTTACGAGTTACGCCATATTTAGACATCAAATGTTCATATCAGTGACTTTGGTATTTAGTTATCTATTATAAACTTCTTAAATATTTTCAACAACTTGTGAAATCTGTAACCCTGCTGTAAAAGTTTAGCTGTGATAGTAAGGTTACGTTCATTATAATCGTCGAGCGTAGAACAAGCTCGTGCGAATCGTACCATTTGAGAAATGTACACCCCGTAGGATGGAGCTAGAGGGATGTCGCCGTCAAGAAAAGCGAAATTAGTGATAATGAAAATCAAAATCATTCCGTTTTTCATATATTTTAGTTTTTATTTTACCAGAATCAATAATAATAGTTAGATCCAGAAAAGGGCAGTATTTAGAATCATTGTTAGCTTTATTTGATTTTAGTTGTTTCAGGTGAATGATGTCTACATAATCTAAAAACTGGGGATTATCAATAGTGAGGATATCGTCAATATACCTGCTGTTATCATTGAAAATAGAAATAAGTTTATCACTGTTTGGTATTGTTCCATTTTGAAGTTTTTTCATGAAGTTTCGTTCGTAACAGAAAAGAAAAAGATCTGCAATTAGAGGTGCACAATTTGTACCCATGGCAATACTCATGACCTGTTAATAAGTAGTGTTCCCAAAAGAACAAAAATATTGTCCAGCAAAAGATTGAGTGTACTAATCATCTTATTACATGTCCAGGAATAATTATTATTATTGTTGGTAATATTAGAGAAGAATCCTTGGTTTTTGTTAGAGCAAATGAACTGCAGACCAAAAAAAAATTAAAAGACCATTTAATCAGTTTTCCCTGTTTGGATTTAATAAAATCATGTGGAAGTGTAGTATAAAGTGTAGAAAAATCATACTTGTCGGTAGATGAGACTAGTCTTTGAACTGATTGCAGTTTATCTAAAACTTCAATAGAATTTTTTACACTCCAAAAGTAATTTACACCAGAGTTTTGATAAGTTTTCTCACAGTACCTTTATACAAGTAAGTGAACTAGTTAAATGGATAAATTAGTAGTAGAACACTTGCTAGATGCAGAAATAAAACGATGTTTAAGGGGATTTTTGTGAAACTTCGGAACCCAGTACATGGTAGGTAAGATGTTATCTTAGGTGGAACTTGAAGCATTTCTGTATCCGTATAATGTTGTTAGGTAAACGTTTTTTCGTCCCAATTGATACGTTTGAAAGTGTCTGACTTGTCCAGTTTTCTTGAACGTCGATATAGTATTTCAAGTCACAATGTTTTTATGCATCCGTTAATTTCCGAGTATATCTATAATGCAGGACATTTTTTCACAAGTAGTTAAATGTAACTTGTCAGTAAGTAAGGCCATATAATGCAATGTGTAAATTCTCATAAACATCTCGGAGTAATAATATCCGATGATGGATCTTGGCATAACCATATTGATTATATTATTGGCAGAGCTTATACGAGGCTAAATATTATGAGGAAATTTAAATTAACTCTTTTAATATAACCCTTGAGAAAATGTATATTTCATTTCTTCGTCCTATACTAGAGTATGCTGATGTTATATGGGATACCAATAACTTAAACTTGATCAATAAATTTGAATCTGTTCAGTTAGAAGCTGCTAAAATAGTTACAGGGGGGACCAAGGTCACATCACACCAAAATTTATATGATGAAACTAAGTGGGAGAAATTGACAGACAGACGAAAGAACTACAGACTTTTTCTATTTCACAAAATGCTAAATAAGAAAACTCCCCAGTATTTAGTGGACCTTATTCCTACAACCGTTGGCACACAGCATCGTCATAATACACGTCAGTCACTAAAGTTACAAGAAGTACGGACTCGTACAAATCTATATTCAAACTATTTCCTGCCCTCTACGATTAAAAATTGGAATAAGCTTTCATCAAATACTCGCCAAACAGAATCTTTTTCCTCTTTTAAGAACCAGATCTTAAATAAAAATACCAAAGTTCCTTCTTTTTATTATTCTGGTAGCAAACTTGGTCAAATTTTTCACGCACGGTTACGAATGAACTGTAATTCCGTAAATGTTCATTTATTTTTGAAAAATTTGGTTGAATCACCCATGTGTGTTTGTGGTGAAATTGAATCAGTTCAGCATTATATTTTTTATGGTAGTATTTATCTTAATGCTAGACAAGATATGCTGACTTCTCTTATGAATATGAATTTGAATGTTTTAGTAGATACAAATCTTCTTATTTTTGGGTCCACTGTTCTATCCGATGAACAAAACTGAAATTTTTAAGCTTTTTCAAAAATTCATTGTCAAAAGCAAGCGTTTCAATTCTTAAGTCACTGGATATCTCATATAAATTCCTTTACGTTTCACATTGTCTATTCCTTAATACCCTTCTTTCTAAACCCTTTATCATATTTAATTAATATGGTTATTTAGCATATAAGAATATTCTGAACATGCAATTTATTATATGAATATACTGCGTCTTTTTTTATATGGAGACATATTTATAAAAGCATTGCTATGCTTGTTTCTGAATCCTATTTGTTGTCATAATATGTATATGTATAATATTTGTATGTTACTTAACTAATAAATATGTTTAAACCAAGTAAGGCCATATTCTTTTAAATTCATTACTTTTAACAGTCGAAGGTAATTAAATAAGAAATTCGATTCTTTTACTGTCTTGATACTGTGCTTTTTATGCTTCGTGCTATGTTTAAATTTAAATTTTGTCTGAATAAGGCAGTCAATATTCTATAACATTTTTTTAATTATATGCTTTTGAAAGCCTTAGGACTACTGTTCATTAAATAAATGCGATTTTCATTGTTGGTTTGGAATAAATGTGTTTTGTTTCATATACATGACGTACATTTACCACAAAATCCTTTGTTTCTCATGTACGACAAGGTTTGTAATATGTGAAACATGCATATTTCAAGAACTTGTATACCATCATGTGGTCTAGCTATTAACCAGTAACCAGAGAACTAACAACTTTACAATGATGAATACAGAAAGTTGGTCAAAACTTTCATATCTGAAGTAGTTGTTTCATTGCTCCCACAAATAACTAAATACCTAGTAAGTTACTGTGAATTTAGTTTCTGCATATGCGCATCGACAACTTCAGAACAGAAAATCTAAACGTTTTGAAGAAAAGATGACACATACAAACTTCTTAGTTTCTGTAATGGTTTATGTTATCTCACGGCTTATTTATCTCATTTCGTATCGGAGCGTAGCGTAGGGTTTGTAGCGTAGCGTAGGGTTTGTAGCGTAGCGTAGGATTTGTAGCGTAGCGTAGAGTAGAGTAGATTAGAATGACTTTAGATTTTTTTCCAGGGACCCTACACAATTTTTGGTTTAGCCGAGAACAGAAAATTTACTACCAATTACAGTTTTGTACATACTTTCGAGAGGGAATATTTTTCGGCATCGGTTTTCCAATGGTTAAATCTAAGTTGCTCTGACGAGATTTAAATTAGATTCAAGTTGCTCTGACGAGATGTAAATTAGATTCAAGTTGCACTGATGAGATGTAAAACATCGAAATGGGCCTATCTGCAACATCAAATTGAAAAGAAAAGCAGTTTTGCGTGTCACTCAAATTGTAATTGTCAAATTCGTCAGTGGAAAGATGATCTCGATAATATTATACCGAGTTAGAGTATAAGGATATAATATTATCGAGATCATTTTTCCACTGGGGAATTAGCATTTGCTGTAGAGTTGCTATCGGACACAACCGCAATGGAAAAGGGGGGGGGCTTGGCGCGTCATAAAACCGGTTTAAACAACCATTTCTTTTGAAATATCGTACCAAGCCGGGACCTTTGAGGTCAGGAATTCTTCCGCTGCTTTCCACCTGTTTTGTTTTTTTTGTATCATAGACTTCGGCTCTTGACAAATCTGTTCGGGAATTTCGTTATTACGCCCATTGCAAATACCGTATACGTTGCTATTCTCGAAAATCGCAAATTATCGTTTTTCTTCAACTTTAAATTATCTTATTACGAGGGATGAATTATTTCGAGTGTTCATATTTGGCGAATTGATTCTCAAATGGTTTTTCTTGCGACATCAAGATTACCGCCAATGAATGTGAATTAAATTCCTACCAAAATACTGTATTTCAGTTCACAAAAAAACAAAATATAAAAATTTTAGGAGAAATCAAGAAATTATCGACTCAGGAAATTAAAAACTTAGCTCCATTTGAAATTGTATAATAATGGACAAATAAACTAAAGGGTTTAAATAGTAGTAATGTATAAAAATGTCTTTGTTTTTTCCTAACGCTGTTGTCATTTATTTTTAGAGCAAGAGAGAGCGTTGAAGCACGTACCAAAAATACATCGTACATTTACACCACCTGACTGTAAGTGCTAAATCTTATATATATACTATTCCCAAAGCTTAAAAAAGGGGTGTATAGTAATAGAATTGACCGCCCGTCTTTCTATACTTTCGTCCATAACAACTGAGAGTACCCATCTGATACCAACTGGTCCTCCTTAACCAATGAATGGATTTTCATAAAACCTTAACCCAGCTTAGTGATATAATGTAGATGTGCACTCCGTATTTCAGAGTTTTAGTGAATTGCTCTTTGGGGTTTTTCGTAGCAAAACATTGACTTAGTTTTACATGAAAAGTGGGTATCCATCTTTTATTCGATACCCCCCCCAATCCAAAAAAAGATTTTCATGAAACTTTAACAAAGTTATCCACTGGCGATTTCAGAATTCTACGGGATTGATATTTGGGGTTTCCCATAGCAAAAAATGAATTTAGCATTACATTACAAGTGAGTGCCCATCTGTTATCAGTTACTCTTCCTGAACCACTGAACAAACTTTCATGAAACTTAAACACAGCCTTTGTGACAAAACATAGATGTGCACCTCATAATTAAGAATTTGATTGCGTTGATGTTTAGGATTTCCGAGAGAAAACGATGGACTTAGCCATTATATTACAAGTAGCTATCAATCTCTTGTCTGCTACTACTCTTGAACCATCCTCATGAAGCTTTAACACAGTCTTTGTGACATAATGTATATGGAACCTCCCATTTCAGAATTTGGTTTATTGAATTTTAATTTCTGGGATAGAATGAGGAAACGGGGGTATATACAATTATGCTTTGCTGGCGGATTTTCTAGTTAATATATGTTTTCTCATGTGTACACTTTGTTGAATTACTAGTATCTTAATTTATGAAAATTCTAAAACCGAAGGATTAACTCCCTCCATCGTAGTTTTGTCCTTAACTATATTTGATATTACTGATTATTCGGATTTCGTTTGGTTTTATGCATTATAGATATTTTTTTTGAAATTATGGATTTTCTTTGTTTAGGTTCTAGTACTGCTGATGAGGAATACATTTCCGAAATGGCCATACAGCTCATTAAAATTATTGCAGTTGGAGTTAACATATGTGTTATGGTCTCATGTTCATTTACTCCACATCCTTTCGTAAAATATTTATACATCAGAGTTAATTTGAAAATAAACCCGATTATAGTTGCCAATTGTAATATACTAGTTGAATAAGAACCGCACATTGTATAGTTCTTACAAGTATTCACTTATTTTTTATTTTAATTCAAAAGAGCATATTTATGAACATTTATTTATGAAAATAATACACCCGTTTATAACATGAACCCGCATGGAAGATTGACTGGTGGGGCTTCATATTCGCTTCTGTTTTAAATTTTGTCACAGTCAGGCTACGTTGACTTTAAAGATGTAGTAAGGTGAAAGTATGAAAATCTACGATTTGAAATTGATACTGTAAATTGAAAGAGCAATGGTAAAGAAACAAATTAAGCTAAAATTGATAGGTTATGGACCACGTTTTCCAGATATTTCATATTTTGAAAAATGGCGGGTAGGTCTCTCTTTGACTTTTACCTTTGTACAACATAACGACATTATTGTTAACTTTCACAAGGAAGGAAAATCTACAATCATATGAAATTTTGCTTACTGGTCTTAAATGAGCGACTGAAGACTTTGACGACAAGAAAATTGGGTGTCATAGGGCAAAATATATAACATTGGAAAAATGGATAAAAACTGAGAAATCCGAATGGTTTATACACATTTCAAAAACCTCACCTTGCTACATCCTTAAATAACAGATTGGGATTTATCAGTAACATGTAAGTCATTTTATTCGCCCTTATTGAAGCAAAAAGAAGCCTACATATGTAATATGCATAAAAACTGCTTTGTAGCTCAATAATATACCATTCTGATGTAAACATACTTAAACACAAAAGCAATATATCAATATTTCACTGTGTCTCTGGTCTTTAAACGTGTTGGAGGAACCCCCATTGGGCATTTCTATCCGAATTGGGCTATTAAATCCCAATTGCGATACATTGTTTGATCCAAATTACCACATTTGACCAGTTTTTGTTAATAGTATTTTGGGTGTTTAATTTTGCATCCTGATACATCGCAATGATAAATCTATAGGGTTAGAGATTTCAGGGGATATACTTCAGTTCTTAAAAGGATAATGTAAATTTTCTGCAGATCGATTTATGATAAAAAAAATAGTCACTTTGAGTTATTGATAACTCCAGCTTCAAGAAGCTATCAACCTTTTAATCTGCTTATCGCGAAGAAATCTCTATTTACAGTCAAATTAAGCAAACTGTGATATTTTAAGAAAACAAGAAAACAGTTTTCCTTGATAAACTGGAGTTTTCTATGTATCGTGTGCGTTTTTGTCACATGTATATTCACTCCATATCCTTTCATTTTTCCTATTTGATTAGTAAATAAATGAAGTATGGAGAAATAGTCATGTGAGTGTGACTTTTGATTTCTTCTAATATTTTCCCTTTTTGTCCATCTCTTAAAAGATACTAAGAATATACAAAATGTAGGGTGTTACAATGGTTTTTGAAACCTCAGTATTTTTACATACTTTTACAAACTTCCAAGTTGATAAAAAAATAAATCACAAACTTCGAGTTTCCCTTGACTTGATAATTTAATCAGTTATATTGTGATAATCATGAATTTTGACAGAATCAAATCTGTTAGTGACATACAACATTATTTAGAAGACGATGAATTGTCATTTGATCACTATAATTACGAAGTTTCAAATGTTTTTATTACATAATGTTTATAATAGTTTTTATCTATTGGATGAAAACCTGTCACATGATATTCAATTAAAAATCGAATTGACTCGTAACACAAGGAAGGTGTTGTTCATTTAGTATTTCCCTAAAAGACTTTAAGGACGTACTTCCAAATTCTCATGATAATATGTCATGAAAAAATCTAAAGTTTGAAAAAAAGTTATGAACATATGTTGCAGAATCGAGAGAATTGTATTACGTTATATACATTCAATGAAAAATGTCATGAACATAAAATAATGTACTGATAGCTGCCTGATGCATTCATCTTTATATGAGAAGATTGGAAAGCACATTGAAACGTAAATACAAATGTACAACTACCGTTGACAATCTTACAAGATCTGTTATCCTGAAGGAAAATTGTTCAAAAACCGAACAATTACCAAGTAAGCTGATTATTACGTAATAAAACAATTATGGGTCTTTTAAAAACTCATATTGACCTCTACAAAAAAAAAAAACATAATTGTATAATGTTGAACTATGCGTCATTGAATTGTGAAAAATAATAGTCCATAAAAACTGGTCAGATATTCTTATTGGAATATAACAATATATCCCAGTTGGTACATTATAGCCCAATTGGGGGTTTTCCGGCAACCTGTTAAATGTTTATTGTTAATGCATCTTTTGTTATTAAGGTATTGAAATTGTTTTAGTTTTTATGATGACCTATTTTTAAACTTTTGCAAATATGCTCTGTTATTTTTGACAACTATTGAGAGGTTTGATTATATATACAGAGGTGTTTGTTACAAGTGTTTTGTTTCACAGCTTAGCAACTTGTTATATACACTTGGCCATCCAGTTTGAAAGTTTATTTCAAAGTCATATTTTTTGAATTTTGTTTCGCACTTTAACATGTTTGTTGTACTAAGCATAATGCATTGAAATGCCGTCTTAGTTTTTGAAAGAAGGAGAACAGCACTGCAAACACGCTTAATGAAACATCGTTACTTCATTATATATATTATATATATATATATATTACATATATTATAAGTTATTTTCCATTGATTCATTGAATGAAAGGTATTAAGTAAAATAAGCTATTTTCGTCAGATACAGAAAGTAAAAAATGACTTCAAGGTGATTTTCAACAATAAAGGCGCTGTCCCCTCAATTATACTGCATTTAATCCATATCCTTTGATTGATTTTTTTTTAAATCTCTAGTTTGTCTCTCCTGAAGTGTGGAGTTGGTAGAAAGATTCCCCGTACAAGAGATGTATGCTATCGTTATATTGCAGTTATGGTGTCCTTGTTCTTGAAAGAAGTATGGATAAATTTTGGCATTTTTATATTCTTTTCAAATACTATTCTAAGCACAATATAAGCAGAGGTCCTATGGCGACGTCAAGATGATGAACAGCAAAAAACGTATTGTTTTATTGCTTCATCTACCATGTATTTCAATATGGAGACTTTGTCTCATGTCATTGTCTTCCATATCTTTTCATTGTTTATGCTTTTACCGCAAAAGCAAGTTCTGGCCTAGGTAGTGAAAAGCAAGTTCTGGCCTAGGTAGTGATTTATTTTAAGATTTCGTATTCACATTAACATGTTGAGCTTATAACCATTGACAAACAAGAGGACATTAAACACCAAACAGTACTCTTTAGGTCTGTAACTATTCAGGTTTTTCATTAGTAGTCAGATTTTCAAACTTTTCTGAGTTAT
This sequence comes from Modiolus philippinarum, assembly GCA_002080025.1. NCBI lineage: Eukaryota > Metazoa > Mollusca > Bivalvia > Mytilida > Modiolidae > Modiolus > Modiolus philippinarum. The sequence goes on from MJUU01029092.1 coordinate 75,185, forward strand.
TCATTTAAATGCACAGTGATCCTCTCTTTTTTGTTCAAAATGTGATCTAATCTATCATGCAAATCCTGATGACAAATTAGATGTTTTTCAACATTCCTTTATGGTGATACAGAGGTACAAATTCTCATGCAAAGTCAGTTAAAAATCAAGAAATGTTCGGTTTTATCTAAATGCTTCTTTTGACTATTTTTGGATTATGGTATTCCATATTATTTGATTTTAAAGCTGCTGGTGAGAGATTACTCCTTGAATTACGTATACATCATACTAAATTTATTGTTGTATTCAACATGGGTATTTTGTATTTTTAAACGCATGTAACTCGAAAATGATTACACTGACATGTTTTTTTTTGTTGTTGCTTAAAATCACTTTTCAACAATATTTTAACAAACTGTAACATCAATGTTGAAATTCTCAAAATTCCTAACACGGCCTTTACATTTATACATTGGTAACAAAAGTGTGTATAATAAATTTTTGATACCAAAGTAAATGATTTATTAATTTTTGTTTCGCATTTATTTTAGACACAGAGAAGAGATATTTATCTTTTTCAGATTTTTGTATAATGCTTGGAATCGTACGGCTATGTTGTATGATAAGTTATGTTCAATTAATAATGATAGATTTGTAGTAATTGCGTACGAGACAAAGTGTCTACAAACACATGATGAAATAAGCAACGGTACAACACTTTTACCGTTGTTCTTCATTTTGAAGTCACCATGATACCTTAAACTATTAGCTATGCTCATATCTCATAGTAAGTTCAAGACTGCCTCTAGAACCGGTTTAAACGGAATTCATTGCTGTATGTCAAGCAACGCTACACCCATGAATCCCGTTCGTCATTTATGCGGGGTTGTCAACAAACATAAAATTAACTTACAAAGTGCTCTTCCAATTGCAATCATCCGTTGTCCGACACAGACTCATTCGTTGTCCGACACAAAGACTCATCCGTTGTCCGACACAAAGACTCATCCGTTGTCAAACATAAAGACTCATCCGTTGTCCGACAGAAAGACTCATCCGTTGTCCGACAGAAAGACTCATCCGTTGTCCGACATAAAGACTCATTCGCTGTCCGACACAAAGACTCATCCATTGTCCTACACAAAGACTCATCCGTTGTCCGACACAAAGACTCGTCCGTTGTCCGACACAAAGACTCATCCGTTATCCGACACAAAGACTCAACCGGTTTCCGACACAAAGACTCATCCGTTGTCCGACACAAAGACTCGTCCGTTGTCCGACACAAAGACTCATCCGTTGTCCGACACAAAGACTCATCCGTTGCCCGACACAAAGACTCATCCGTTGTCCGACACAAAGACATCCGTTGTCCGACACAAAGACTCATAAAAGACAAGCACAACATATAAACAACCATAGGACAATCATCGAGCCAATTGCAAGAAAACTCGACATTTTAAAACAGTGAGATGTTGGCACTGTTTACAGAATGGTCAGAAAAAAAATTGGATACTGTAAACCGGGAAATTTTCGCGCCGTCTTTATTTTGCGGTAGATTGACAGGATTTTAGTTCGCGCTGCAAAATTGTTGACCATTGACTTCAATAATACACAAGTCTATTCGCGCCGTTTTATTTTCGCGCTTTCATTCCAAACGCGAAACAAAACAAAAATTAAAATGCAAAAATTTGAAAGTATGATAGTGTATCCATAAGAGATATTATCTCAAGAACAAAGACATCATAACTGAAATGTATAGAGACCAGGCATCTCTCGCACGGAATCTCTTTACGGAGTCCACACACTGCAGGAGAGACAAACTCTAGTCTTAAATTAACAATGAATGTATATGGAGTTAACCTGTATTTGAATCGCCAAATTGACTTTAATATATTGAATACTCGGAATTTGATGTAATTTTATTATTATATTACAGTACACCCAATATGTCCAAACGGATTTTGGTGCGGCGGAAAGAGATGATCTGTAAAACAAATCAATTTCCAAAATACATGGTAAGCATTTATTATTTAGGTTATAAAAATAATAAATAAAAAATAACAATAACTTGGAAAATTAACATATCAAAATTTGCCCGACAAAAGAACTAGTGCCCAAAACTAGTGAACAACTACTAAACACAAAACAAAGACATGACACTCATCAAGAAAACTTTGCAGCAAAAATAGTGAAAATAAATAAATTTTTAAATTTGAACGTATAATAGTATATCAAAAATGAAAAATCTCTGAAGAACAACTACTGAAATATACTAGTATAGAGAGCATATATTTCCCGCGCAGGATTTATTTACGGACTCCACACTGTAAATGAGACAAATGAACAATGAAAGAATATGAGGCAACAGCACTTGAGACAATGTCTGTACAAATAAATTGCAAAGCCTAGGAAGGGAACAACGCTTAAAGTGTTGTTTTTCATCTTGAAATCATCATTAGGCCTTCAACAATGAGCTTTGATCAGACTTCATAGTAAGGTCAAGACGGCCACTAGATGTTGTTTAATTTCTTCCGACTGGATCAAAATATGGCTGAGCTATAATACATATATAATTTTCATCATGTATTGATAATGACGATTTTTATGGCTGCATATGATACACCTTTCTATTCAGCCATTTTTCGGAATTATGCACACAATTTGTAATAAGCACTGTCCTGTTTGGTATATATAGGAACACGAATAAAGAATTATATTTGATGTTTTAAAACTTTTTAACATAATAAAGCATACAGAACACGATACAGTAGTCAAATGTTTAATAAGACGGATATTCTTTATTACGCAATTAATCACACAACTATGCATTACAAAAGAACGTATCGATATTGGTATGATTATAGCCTTTGAACAACGCTTTGTTTTTCTTAAATAACAAATTATAATTACACACTAATAGATTTTAATTTATTTCCTTACAGGGGTTATTAATTAGGAAGAAAATGTAAAGAAACAGCTACATGTAATTTGGTGAAGTCAGAAACATGATAACTGTTGCGTTCTGAAAACTTCGTGCGCTAATTCTTTTTCACGATCACAAATTCACACATTAACTATATATGAAAAAGTTTCATAGAGAAATATTAGACAATCAAAATTTTGTATTGTAATAAGATTTTTTTTTTCATTTTAACAAATCTTCAATAAACCCATTATTAAAAATTGCTACCTTTATGGCAATATTTGCGAAACCTAATTCTGAAGTATTTTATTCTGCTTGTTTCGAATTTTCCCCCGTTGGAGACATCTCAAGTCATGAAACTCAAATTCAGAACAGCTCAAGGGACGCTTTGTTGAGCCCTTAAGTGTAATCCTTACCTTAAATGTAATCCGATTACACTTAAGGTTAAGGACCACCCTTAAATGTAATCCCGGTTACATTTACGGTTGCAGGACCTCCCTTAATTGTAACCGATTACAATTAAGAGGGATAGTGTACATATGCCTACAGTACCTACCGTAATTGTAATCCTTCGGAATTAGTTTACAATTTGCAGTACATATAAGATCAGAAAACGTGTTCGCCATAGCTTGATTATGAGTCATATTTGTTTTAAGTAACCATCGTTACCATCGGAAAAAAGGGCGGAGAAAAAGTGCTTAGAATTACTATAGGAAATCTGGAATTATGGGCAAGTGACTGTACAGTTGGAATTTTAAAATACCAGAAATCATGAAAATAACTGGATATTTGAAGTTCATGCAGCTTTGTCAATAAATAATACTAAAAAGTGAACTCAAATGTTTACTGAATTGTCCTTTACAGAGCTCTTAACCGAGATGAAAAAATAAACGTCGGTGACCACTGGTACGGTATGAACAGAACAGAATTTGTATAGACTGTCTATATTAAAATAAAGAAAAATATAACCATTGATTCTTTTCAGTAAAAAACAAAGTCAATACCGCTTCCCCATACTTTTTCATGTGTGTCTCTTGTTTCGTTTTTGTGTTAAGATGGGTTGCGTTCTTGGTAAAATTTGGTTTGTGTTTTTGTTCATTGCAAATGTTATTGTCATCGCATTTTTGTTCTAGTTTGCCATTGTCGTATACCATTTTTGTAAATATTTCCGATATATTCTAAATGTTTTGAGTCGGGACAAGGGGTATCCCAATAATAGCAAAACGGAAAATTGATTTCAAACCAGATAACAGAAAAATAAAAATTTTGAAAACTGGTGAATAACGGGCAACATCAAACAAACTGTTACAATATCTTTTCCACTGAAACATCCAAATGTTGTTCTCCGATAAATTATTTATTAAGTTGAAGTTCTTTCAGTTAATGAAGAGACCGTCATTATTACCAAATAACCGCTTTTTTCATTAAAGCCAGTGTTGTAATAACATGTTTTTTGTTGTTGTTGTTTTTTTTTGTTTGTTTTTTTGGGGGGCGTATCAATGCGTCATTATTAGCGCCAATATTGATAGTGTCGGGGTAGACGCGATATATCACGATACTTCTCGTAGTTTCGAATCTCTGGGATTTATGTCTCTGACAAAACTGCATGTAAAAAGATTTGTGAAGATTTCGCATCGTCCTCAATATTGAACAACAGTAGCATTAACTATAAACTCTCTGCAGGATTTCGCAAGGAAGCAGCAGGTATTTCCGTACAAATCCCAGTATCTGTGAGAAACAGTCTGACCCGATAAATTAAAGTATTTATTTTGTTGCTGTCTGATTGTTCTTAGAATGAAGGATTTTTGCGATTCGAGCTAACATAAGACAACCCATCCTGGTCACCTCTTCTGTAAATGTTTATCCTGACTGTTTTTTTTTTTTTATCTTCCCGTTCTTTTAGAGGGAGAAAGAGGGGGTCTGATCTCGGATTCACGCGAAAATAATGACAAAATCCCGATTTTCCCAGTAAATAAATGACTTAATCCTGATCCCGAAAAATGAAGATTCCTACATTTTGTATTCCGTTTATCATGGGTATTGTTACGGGTTAATCCAGAATCAGCCCGTTGAATAAAACAACTCATTTTCGATTCCATTACAACGGTTGTCATTAGAAAATTTTCAGCCCTCAGAATAGTGTCTACAAATCTTTAACCTCCTGTTTGTACATTTTCAAACGATTCTTAGCTACTTGATTTATCCCCATGAAAACGCTAGCAATTATCTTATTTCTAGAATAAAAACAGAAAACAAAAATTTGTCGCTAGCAAATTGGTCACTAGCTTGACTCTGGTTAAAAATATTGTTTAAAAGACAGAATTTCTATTCTTTTCATACCTTTCCGTCTACTTTTCCGTTTAAGGGAATTGAATGCTTTAATTAAAACAATTTTCATAGGAGTTCACACTATGAGTGCCTTAGTTCTTAATGTTACCTTTTTATTTCCGTGAATTGTAGCTGTCTCGCGTCCTTGTTTTGTCTATTTTGTTTTATCTGTTTCCGTTTTTGCCATGTCTTTGGACTTCGATTTTTGTAGTCATCGCTTCCCTTGTTCCTTCGGTATTCTACTGTCGTTGTTACATTTCTTTTATATAATATTTTGAAACAATTCTGAGCACTTTCTCTCCGCCCTTTTTTGTTTCCATGGTAACGATGGCTATTTAAAACGAATATGACTCAGGAACACGTTTTCTTATCTTATATGCGCTGCAAATGGGAAACTAATTGCGAGGGATTACAATTACGGTAGGTACTGCAGGCATATGTACACTATCTCCCTTAATTGTAATCGGTTACAATTTAGGGAGGTCCTGCAACCGTAAATGTAACCGGGATTACATTTAAGGGTGGTCCTTAACCTTAAGTGTAATCGGATTACATTTAAGGTAAGGATTACACTTAAGGGCTCAACAACGCTTACCAACAGTGGTATTCCGAATTTGCTTTTCTCGTTTTAATGAAGAACCTGTTCGATTGATATGATATATTGACATGATATCGTGCAGGTTCATCAAAACTCTAAACTTAATGTTTTTACATATTATATCAAAGTTTTTAAGAACATGACTGTTAACACGATACACTTCTGTATAAATGAATAACAAGATACCGAAGTTAATGCAACTTCACTCTCTACATATGGTCATTTCGACAACTGATGACTCATCAGTGCAGATAAAATCAGAACATTGGAAGCCCAGACATCGAAAGGTGTACGAAGGATTATAGAGAACAAATAATCAAAAGGATCTAAAAAGAAAGCAAAACTCAGCTGAGGACAGAGGACAGGGGCTCGATATGGTTACCTTCCGGAACACCTGATGTCACTCCAGGTTTTCATGGGAGTTCTCAATATGAGTGCTTTAGTTTTTAATGTCGTATTTTTATTTTCGTGCATTGTAGCTGTCTTACGTCCTTGTTTTGTCTTTGTTTTTCAGTGTTGGCGTTTTTGTCATGTCTTTCGACTTCGATTTTTGTGGTCATCGCTTGCCTTGTTTCTTGGGTCTTTCAACTGCAAAAACAAGCTGTTTCACAATTTGTCTAAAATGGTCAGTGACTTTTATGATCTGACCTCACTTGGGTAATGGTACGAACGACTGACATCAGTTGGGTTGTGTTGACAATTATTTCTCACTTTTGAGACACAGCTATTCTTATTTTAAGCAGTGTGAGATTTCCTTGTGTAAACAGACGAAAAAGGGACAATACTTTTGTTTGGATTTTAGTATATTTTAGGATGAATACCCGGGTAAGATTTCAATCATCTCGGACTCAGCAAGCTTCGTCGAAGACTGGAAATCTTACCCTTGGGTGTCCGAGATTCTCCTGATATATCATTGGGATACAAGTATCGGAAACTACATTGGTATGATTATGTTAAGGATAACCTCACCATTAAGCTTAATGGTCGTTACGTTTGTAGTTTAGGATTAGGATTAGTGTAGATTAGTTTGATTAAAGTTTTGTTAGGGTTGAGGCTTGGTCTAGAGTTTGGGATAGACTTAGGACCAAGGTTATAAATAGGGATTCAGACAAGGGTTAGAAGTATATGTATTTTTTATGAAGAACAAGTTATTTTGGTTGAGGATAGAATAATTAAAATCATAGCGATAAAGATTGTACGGATTAAGTGTACCAAGGGAGGTAAGGTTGTACTGTAGTGTTAGGGTTTAGGAAAAAACTTGGGTTTTCAGTTGGATTAAGGTGAGGATTGGGCTTCGATATGGTAAGTTTTGGATAACATTTGGTTTTTGAATATGTAATGGTAAGGGTTAAATGTTAGGAATAAGGTAAGGTTTAGATAAGGGTTAGGGACAGGGATAGGATTAGAGTTGAGTTAAGAGGCAAGCTATAAGTATATCAAATTTCGAAATAAATTCTGGCCGATAGTATGCAGAATATGTGTACACTCAAACCTATTGTGCTGAATGCCAAGATAAAGCTTCATAAATATGAGTAGCCCATCATGAATAATACAAAAATTAGAAAATTTTGATTGAGTCTCAAATTGCAGGTAATTCTTTCAATTAGAAACTCTTTTTGCAATGGCTGAACCACTAAGATTACTTGAAAATTAATCACTCAAATACCCTTTTTCACAATTTATCAACCAATCAAAGCCATCGAGACAACTGACTTAAAATTCATGCAGGCGAGTTTAATAGGCTCTCCAGGTAATTGAACAGTGACAAGATTCATATACAATTATTGCAACTCCTCCGCCGAAGTCTACACCATCCTGAACGATAACAATCTTCAGAAGCATTATGATGGCCTCAAAAAATGAAAGCAAAGATTAGTCGATGCTTCTACCTGTAATTAACTGGTTAGTTCATTTAATTTAAATCGCATACGAGAATTAATAAAAGACATGAAAGAATTGTGTCTCAAACGTATCGGCAAATGTCGTTCAGTGTACGTAGTTACTAAATATTTATTATATAGATAGCGGTGAAAGATTGAGATTTCCCAGTGGAAGAAAAGTGATCATCAACTGTGAAATTATTTTCCATAATTTCACTCTAGGAAGTTACGTCACAATAGATGTTGTCAACGTCGTTGTTAAGTAAACCTCACGGCGGATTAATCTTGAAAACGTTGTTCATGAAATGAATTATCAACTGAACGATCAAATATGCGTGAAGATCTATATAATAAAAACTATAACTAATCCTTGATTCTGACTATCGAAAATATTCAACTCAAGATCGAAAAACGATGTAATTCACTCCTGTTGCCCGCGCATTCGTAAATATATATTTATATAAATAATAAAAAAAAATGTGAAGAAAATGAAAAATCAAAACCTGAATATCAATCGATAATACACCCCAAGCTCAAAGTTATGACTATGAACGAAATCAAGAAAGTGCATGTAAAATCGCACTAAATCAAATCTAACAAAATACACAAGTTAAGGCAAATTGTTCGGGTTAGGAAACTGGATGAACAAACAATACTAACGATGTGGTTCAGATAAGAGAGGACTTATCTTCAATTGGTTGTTTTTATTTGGCAATTTCTAGGAATACTTATGTATATGCGTATGTGCGAAAAAGAGCAAACACCTATTTCCTCACACTATAATTCGGCTATAGTGATACCATATCAAGAATGAAAGAAATAACCATGAAATGAACCTTTAATGCTTTCATCAAATTATCACATGGCCAGTTCTATTTTAGTTTCTATATTTTTTCACAGTAAATATTTCTTCATTCAACATGAAATTTTATGTAATTGATGATTAGTATGATGAAACACATGACGTCACTCTCAGTTTCACTGGAGTTCACACTGTGAGTGCCTTTGTTCTGTATGTTGTTGTTTCTGGAACTGTGCTTTGTGTCTGTCTGGCGTCATTGTTTTTCTGTCTAGCGTCATTGTTTTCTGTGTTCTCGTTTTTGCCCTGTCTTTGGACTTCGATTTTTGTGAATTTCACCCCTTTGTTCCTTCGGTATTCTACTGCCGTTGTTTTATGACAAATCCTAAAAGTTATCAATAGCATGATGAAAGCTGTCGATCGATTCATCATTCACCGAGTCTCCAGATGAGCCATTTGGTTTCTCTTGAAAATATCTCGGCTGATTTCTCTCAGAATCATCATCATTATCATTTTCCATAATTTCACTCTAGGAAGTGACGTCACAATAGATGTTGTCAACGTCGTTGTTAAGTAAACGTCACAGCAGATTAATCTTGAAAACGTAGTTCTTGAATCATCAACGGAACGATAAAATATGCGTGAATATCTATATAATAATAAACAGCTGCGCCAAGGGCGCATGATACGCCCGTCCCCACTTTAAAGCAAACTGATTAAATTTTTCTTGAAATTAAAAACTCCATGTGAACAAACATGACAAGGGACTTCTGATATGCATCAATTATTTCATCTGATGTTAAACAGTCAAAAATGTATATTGGTTTAGGGTTAGTTATGTCTTAAAATTAAAGAATATTAATGTGTAGACAGAAATTGCAATTTCATACCTTTTTGAAATAATCAAAGTCCTATAACCTAGAACGAAAAATCCTTCCACAAAATAAAACAATAGGGAGCTTTCTTCCGTCATATTCAACAATCTTGCAAAGTTTCAAGAAAAATGAATACAACATTCTTTAGCTAGAATATGACGTGTGGACGGAAATGGTATTTCATGTTTTTTTTTAATAATCAAAGTCCCATAACTCTGTAAAGAAAAATGCATCGACAAAATAAAACGATAGGGAGCTTTCTTCCATCATATCCAATAATCCTGCAAAGTTTCAAGAAATATGTTCAAAGCGTTCTCTAGTTAGAGTACGACATGTGGACGAAAATTGCAATTTCAAGCTTTTTTGAAATAATCAAAGTACCATAACTCTGGAACGAAAAATACGACGACAAAATAAAACGATAGGAGCTTTCTTCCATCATACCCAACAACCCTGCAAAATTTCAAAAAAATTTCAAAGCGTTCTCTAGTAAGAGTACGACGTGTGGACGGACGGACGGACACCGGTATACCATAATACGTCTCGTCAAAGACGGGCGTATAAAAACTATAATTAATCCTCGATTCTGATTATCGAAAATATTTCAACTCATGATCGTAAAACGCTGTAATTCACTCATGCGGTCCGCGCATTCGTGAATTACTGCGTTATTCGATCATTCATTGAATATTTTGCGATAATCAGAATCTTAGATTAGTTATAGCATGAATAATAAAAAAATGTGAAGAAAATGAAAAATCAAAACCTGAATATCAACCGATAATTTATTCTAAGCTCAAAGTTATGACTATGAACGAAATCAAGAACGTACATGAAAAATCGCACTAAAACAGATCTAACAAAATTCACAAGTTAAGGTAAATTGTTCGGGTAAGGAAACTGGATGAACAAAGAATACTAATGAAGTGGTCCAGATTGGTTGTTTTTATTTGGCGATTTCTAGGAATACTTATATTTTGCGTATGTGCGAAAAAGAGCAAACACCTATTTCCTCACACTATAATTCGGCTTTAGTGATACCATATCAAAAATGAAAGAAATAAACATGAAATGGAATCTTTAATGCTATTATCAAATTATCACATGGCCAGTTCTATTTTAGTTCCTATATTTTTTCACAGTAAATATTTTTTCGTTCAACATGAACAGTTTTATGCAATTGATGATTAGTATGATGAAACACATGACAAATCCTAAAAATTACCAATAGCATGAGGAAAGCTGTCGATCGATTCATCATATACCGAGTCTCCAGATGAGCCATTTGGTTTCTCTTGAAAATATCTCGGCTGTTTTCTCTCAGAATCATCATCATTATCATCTTTAAGGAAGACTTTGACTTTATCCATTGCATTTTCCGAACGGTTTTCTAAAAAACTCGAACCTATCTCATGTAGGTCAAGCTCTTCCATCTATTGAATTAAATATCAAATCATCCGTTAAAGTTTCTGTCAATAAAACTCTTTTATAGAAGCTCCAATTAATTTGTATTTAATCAATTCACAAGAGCTTAGTAGTCAGTACTTCAGGGCTGACCCGAAAGCCGATTTTATTTTAAACCTTACAATATCTAATTTTTTGTAAATTTTATTGAAAAGTAAGGAGTATCTCCCTCATGCAAAACTCTGTCCTTAGCTGATTTTGGCTTTACATTTAGATCATATTGGTTATTTTTCCTTATGCGTTTTTTGAAAATGCGCATATTAGAATTTAAATTTAGAGTAACTTCGGTATTTAGTTATTCCTTCGTTGATATCATTGATTTTGCACAACTGAAAACTACGAATGTGAAAATGCAACACGGAGAGAGTAGTAAAAAGTTTACTATAATGCAGCACGGAGAGAGTAGTAAAATTTTACTATAATGCAGCACGGAGAGAGTAGTAAAAAGTTTACTATAATGCTGCACGGAGAGAGTAGTAAAAAGTTAACTACAATGCAGCATGGAGAGAGTAGTAAAAAGTAAACTATAATGCAGCACGGAGAGAGTAGTAAAAAATTTACTATAATGCAGCACGGAGAGAGTAGTAAAAAGTTTACTATAATGCAGCACATAGAGCGTAGTAAAAAGTTAACTATAATGCAGCACGGAGAGAGTAGTAACAAGTAAACTTAAATGCAGCACATAGAGAGTAGTAAAAAGTTAACTATAATGCAACACGGAGAGAGTAGTTAAAAAGTTTACTATAATGCAGCACGGAGAGAGTAGTAAAAAGTTTACTATAATGCAGCACGGAGAGAGTAGTAAAAAGTTAACTATAATGCAGCATGGAGAGAGTAGCAAAAAGTAAACTATAATGCAGCACGGAGAGAGTGGTAAAAAGTTTACTATAATGCAGCACGGGGAGAGTAGTAAAAAGTTTACTATAATGCAGCACTTAGAGAGTAGTAAAAAGTTAACTATAATGCAGCACGGAGAGAGTAGTAACACGTAACCTTAAATGCAGCACATAGAGAGTAGTAAAAAGTTAACTATAATGCAACACGGAGAGAGTAGAAAAAAAATGTTTACTATAATGCAGCACGGAGAGAGTAGTAAAAAGATTACTATAATGCAGCACAGGGAGAGTAGTAAAAGGTTTACTATAATGTAGCATGGAGAGAGTAGTAAAAAGATTACTATAATGCATCACGGAGAGAGTAGTTAAAAGTTAACTATAATACAGCATGGAGAGAGTAGTAAAAAGTTAACTATAATGCAGCACGGAGAGAGTAGTAAAAAGTTTACTATAACGCAGCACGGAGAGAGTAGTAAAAAGTTTACTATAATGCAGCACGGAGAGAGTAGTAAAACGTTTACTATAATGCAGCATAGTGAGAGTAGTAAAAAGTTTACTATAATGCAGCATAGTGAGAGTAGTAAAAAGTTTACTATAATGCAGCACGAAGAGAGTAGTAAAAAGTTTACTATAATGAAATGGGGTAGAAAAAGGGGAGGTTTGGATGACTAAATACCTTATTCAACCTATTCAATCTTATTGCTGACTTTTGCTGGTACTTTATATTCAACTTTTCTATAACCTTTTTTCCTATACACTATATGATATAAGCACACAATACATCTACTGGACAAATTAACTTGAATCATAATAAAGAGCATCACAAACGCAAATTTAAGCTTAGCGATAATTTAGTTTTTTACTTAATATCTTAATAGTGTAAAAGATAGAGAAAATACACAAAAAAGATTTGTTAAATTTGCTCCACAGTTTGAAATTCTTGCGACCGAAACATGCAACTGAATAGTGACTTAGATATTGGGAACGATACACAATTCATTGCTCTGTTGTTTTTTTTAACAATATATGAGTTTTGATCATTCCCATTTAATTGTTGTAGACATTGCAGTTTCAATTCATGATGTGGTCCATGTTGAAAGATTGTTTATTTTTTTTGCCTTTGCTTAATTGTATTTAACAGAGAGTTTGTCAAAAATAAGTATTTTCAAAATTGTAATTTGATCAGTTTAATTCATGGAAATCTAAGGCTTTATGATAGGGTTCACGTTTTCTACATTTTAATGAAAGGCTTTCACGTTGTAACGTTATTGCAGAATAATATGATGCAGTAATTCAAATATTTTTACGTTCGGCCAAGTTGCAATCATTGAATGAGAGTCCTGAAGGGGGACATGTTAAATAGGAACCTTGATGGGAACAATTGTTTAGGATGTGTAGTGCTAGAAATCAATAAAATATCGGAGGAAAACTACCCAAGAAACATTTTGCAATGTTGGGGTCCGAATAAGCCATTAAATTATAAGAATACATTTAAATGTGTTTTACCATAGAGTTCACTATTTAAGAAATAGATTATTGCAAACGGGCTCTATGCGAATTAGAACATGGGCAGACCATATATTTCTCAATATTTTATACCGAGCGATAGCGAGGTATACAATGAAGACACATATAAGGTCTGACAATGCCATGTTCTATTCCCATAGAGTCAAATTGCAGAAATATATTTCGATTTTAATACATTTAACAAGCGTCTTGAACATTCGAAGCAGCTCTTAGAAGGCAATTTTGGGTTTTACACTAGAATTAAAATATGTAAAGAACCGCATACAAAAAATACATACATGGATATAGAGAAATATGTATTCGTTATTGTATTAATGCAAATTGCACATAAGCTTTTGAATTGATACTAATTATCTGTTATAAACATATAAAATACGGATATTTTAAAATCGAAGCGGGTATAAGGGTGAGCTGGTTGTATCTCTGATTTACATATTGGTCCCAGAAAAGAATCTATATTGGAACCAAACTGGAAAATTGAAGCTTTTGGGTATAAAATTTGATTTGTTTAAGGAAGATAAAACATTATTGAACTTTGAGGAAAAATTAGAAAAAATAAATTCTTTATTAAATTCTTGGTTGTATAGAGACCTTACATATATTGGTAAAATTACAGTTATAAAGTCATTAGCTCTGCCGATCCTTATACAATCACTAACAGTATTGCCTAATCCACCAAAAAGTATTATCACTAAATTACAAATAATATTTTTTTCATTTTTTATGGGATGATAAACCGGATAAAATAAAAAGAAGTGTAATAATAGGTCAATATGAAATGGGTGGACTTAAAATGCCCCACATAGAATCTTTTTGCAGGGCCTTAAAAATGTCAAGGATTCATAAACTTTTAGATCCCCTTAACATGTCACCTTGGAAAACTCTTTTAATAGACCAGTATAATAAATATGGTGGGGATAAAATTTGGTTGATGCCACCAAGTGGTATGAAATATGTTTCAAAAATTTTTAATAAATTCTGGAGTGATATATTTAATAACTGGAGTTTACTCGGTCAAAATTCTCAGGACAGTGCAGAGAGTATACTTAGTCAATCCATATGGTTTAACGAATCTTTAAAAACCAATAATAGTGTTGTGTTTTTCAAAAAATGGGTAAATGCAGGAATATTTTTTTTATAAATGACCTACTGAATGATAATAATGAGTTTATGTCATTTGAAGAATTAAGATTGTCATATGACATGGAAGTAAATTTTCTCCAGTATCATTCAGTTCTTCACATGATTCCTAAAAGATGGAAAGATATGTTAAGTAATGCAGTAAAACTAAATGAAATAACTTCAGAATATTTTTACTAATAAAACACAATGGAAAATCTTGTCAAGCATTTTACAAAACATTTTTGACTTTGTGTTCAGAATCACCAATAAAACAACAAAATAAATGGAGTGATGAACTGAATTATGAAATCGATAATTGGGATTCAAGTTATCTAAGACTTTTTTCAATAACAAGAAACAATAAACTTATTAATTTTCAGAATAAGATAACACATCGGACTTTGAGCACAAATTCCAAACTTTTAAATTTTGGTCTTGCAGAATCTCATCTATGTAGTTTTTGTATGGAGACAAAGGAGAGCATCCTGCATTTATTTTATGAATGTTATACCTTTAGAAATTTTTGGCTTGAATTATTTGAATTGCTCAAAAGCAAATGCGATATTTATATCATATTAAATGCAAAAGATATTATCTTTGGTTCTGATGAATATGATATTTCTATTAACTTGTTACTCCTTCTGGGAAAATATTACATAAACTCATGTCGTTATAGTAGGTCATTACCTAACTTATATGGGTTTTTCAATTAATACAAAATATGTACAAAATTGAAATGTTGTCAGTCGTTTGGTATAAGTCCCCTGCAGTTGGACACTCAATAGAGAGGAAATGGCAAACTCTGAAAATTTTATTTGAATGACACAGTGTGAGTATATGTATAAGTGAGAATGTGAGTTCCAGGATAGAGTCAGTAGGTAATATTTAAATTATGTTGCTGTGCACATGCAGTTGATTGACAGTGACTTGGTGTCATGTGCACAGCATTTATGTAATAAACTGTAAATGTAAAGTATTACTAGGGGTGAGTGTTGAGCAGGAGGTTGATTGATGTTTTTTTTTT
>MJUU01029092.1:95873-106507 GCA_002080025.1 Modiolus philippinarum
GCAGACTAAAAATTATACTTTTCATACCTCTTAAATGCTAAAATCCATGAAAGTTTTAACTTCGCGAATTATAAAACTCCTTGGAAAGGATATGATGAAGAAAAAGTTTTAAAACTCTGAATTGTTTTGATCATTTATCAGACTGAGTTTTTGTTTTTTCAACTGCTTATCAAATTATTTAAATTTCAAACCAAAATTCGTGATTTTTTTAATTTCGAAACAGATTACACATCAAGTTATATGAAAATAAAAATCTTTGCTCTAGAGATAAATTAAATGGAAAATTCTTTTTAAACAAAATCTAAAACGGCGATATTCACAACTTTTAACTGGTGAAGGTGAATACAGACAGTCGAGATCGAATATCCTCCCATGACCCGCGAATCTGATATCCATTCGCACCCAAAAGTGTCAAAGGCACAAATCTATTTGATAATTAATTTATAATATCAAAATATATAAAACAAATAAAAGATACGAAAATTTGAATAAAAAATAGAGAATTATAAGCGATAAACAGAATAAACGATTTTGATTGGTTTAATTAAACCCTGAATACCGTTTTCCGTTTCTGATTGGACGAACGTTAAATATCAAATAGCGATTTCCGTTTCTCGCTTCTCATTGGCTAAAACTATGAATAGCATTTTCGGTTTTAACTCGAATTTCCGATACCGATCGGTATGGCACGCGATAGTAACAAAAATGCGGTATACCTAGTATTCCGAACGAAAACTAGGGTTTTCGGCGAAATACTATGTATACCGATCGGAAACCCCTAGTTAACGTGCGGTATACCTAGTATTTCGCACGAAAACCCCTAGTTTTCGTTCGAAATACTAGGTATACCGCATTTTTGTTACTATCGCGTGCCATAGAGTAAAGCTCATTTTTGAAGGACTCACGGTGTCTTCAAGATGAAGAACAACAATAAAAGCGTTGTTCCATTGCTTGTTTTTACAATGTTATTGTAGATATTTGTCTCATTTTCATTTACTTCATATCCTTTCATTGCTGATTCAAGTCTCATCATCCCTTTTACAGATAACTCTATGAGTAACTTAGTAGTAAGTCTTCCGTGTGACACTTGTCGCCTGCTTAATAACACAAAAAATATTCTAAGTTGCCTCAAAAAGAAAGTGGGCATGCAAGTGATCCCAGTCCCTCTTACACATTATAGATCCCCATACTGATACTGCATGCTTAATTACAGAAGGGTGGGATATGTGGTTCCTGAGTAAAAAAAAATATGAAAGAAATTTTTTGTGACGCCGATGAGCAAAAATATTCTAGGTTTCGTCTAATAGGAAGTGGGCATGCAAGAGATCCCAAACTTTATTACACGATATAGGTCCCAATACTGATACTCCATACTGAAGGCCGGGATATGTGGTTCCTGAGAAAAACGTCACAGAAATTTTCAAGACTTGAAAATTGACATGTTCACATACATTTACAAATGAATACTGAAACATCAACATGAACATCTTGATTTGTGAGACCGATTGCAACAACAGGGTGAGCGCCAATCACCGCATAGTAGGTTTAAGAGACTGTCTCATGTACATTTACTCAATATCCTTTCATTGTTAATTCATGTATATATTTTTCTCTAATGATATGTCAAGTTTAAACCGGTTTTGACCCGTTAGATAAATTTTCTTTATTCAACGTATGTTGAATAAAGCCCCGTGCTATTTCCCGCCAAATCTATTCGGAATACAATTCTCGGTGTTTATCATTGATCATTAGAGAAAAAGATTACACCACTTTATCCCGTTTATTACCATATTTTATCCACTCTCGATAGCAAGCCTCGCAATTAAAATTTTAAAATTTAACTATCTCTAGTGGATAAAATATGGTAATGAACGGGATCTTGTGGTGTAATCTATATTTACATATAAAATTACTACAATTTGAAACAGTTAAATGAATAATACCTGCTCGTTAAAATTTGTATTCACATTAGGTCTTTTGTGTATTTTTGATGGTACCAGTTTCAGTGCACCAATCGTTACACCTGTAGCAATCAGCATTACTCCACCAAGAATGGTCAAAAATGATACCAATAATTCACCAGTTTTTTTTTAATATAAGTATATATACTTTAGACATGTTTTATACTCGCCTATTGTGGTTTAAGATTAATTATGTTGCCAAAAAAATATAAAAACTGAAAATTACTCATTCGTGCTGTTTTGAAGGCATGCAAATTATTACAAGGACTAATTGCAACAACGAAATTTACAATCAATATTGGCAAAGTAAAGTCATAAGATGTGGCCACTATGAAAAGTTGG
The DNA here is from genome assembly GCA_002080025.1 of Modiolus philippinarum. Lineage (NCBI taxonomy): Eukaryota > Metazoa > Mollusca > Bivalvia > Mytilida > Modiolidae > Modiolus > Modiolus philippinarum. The sequence goes on from MJUU01029092.1 coordinate 98,177, forward strand.
TCAGAATGAAATGACGAGATGACAAAAAAGAATTAGAATTCCAAAATTTGAGAGAATTATAGTGTTTTCATATGGAACATTTTTTTGAAGAATTCAAATACCATAAATATATAGAGAGTATTCAACTATCAGACGTTGCATTTTTTCACTGACTCATAAAATTTATTTACCAAACTTTCAATAGAATTATTTTGAAATGCAGTTTTACAAATACAACACATTCTGACAGAGGAACTGAAAAAATAAGTTGTCTTTGAGAAATTCAGACAAACAAAATAAAAAAAATGTGATCTTTGAGAGTTTCAGTATATTCTTCAAAATTAGAATGAAATTTTGGAACTAGTTGTGTTCAGAGTTAAATGCGATACAAAAGAAATGCTAATAATTGAATAATTATCTGAGTTCATACATGTACAAACATTTCAGTGGCCCTAATAATTTCATAATTTTAGGAAATTTGTCTAACTTGCAATCGGATTCAAACTCCGGAAAATTATTACACATCTATAGTCTCTATTAAATAAATCGATAACAAATCAATCTCTAAATCAAAATATGTATGAGGAGTTCCCGTCGCACTTTACATTAGCCAAAACGACATCCTGTGCCTCTTGCTGCAATACGACCAAACACAAAAACCCGAAAGTTTACTGTGCATATCCAGACAATATGAAATTATTAAACATCCCCGCAAAAAAACCCCCAAAAAACAAACAAAAAACAAACAAAAGAAACTAGATGTTGTCGGAACGACAGCTATCCCAGCACTGCCTGTTTGACACAGAAAACAGTTGTATTACACGGTGCGTATAATTTTTCTCAATATTTTTGAAATCAAACTATTAATAGTCATTAGTTTTGCAAAAAGAATTTAAGAATATATGGTTGTTAGGCAGAATTCCATAAAATAAGTGGTCTTTGAGGTTTCAGGAAATTTACTAAGATTGGAATCCTATCTGTTAATAGGAAAAGATAAAACATATTTTGTAAAGAACCACACTGAGTCAAACAAGAAATACAGTGAAAATGACGTGATTAGGATGCTTGAATTTTTGATCGACAACATTTTTGGTGAATGTGGAGGCCATGTTTTTCAACAGACAATAGGGATTCCTATGGGAACAAATTGTGCGCCACTTTTAGCTGACCTTTTCCTTTTTTCGTATGAAGCAAAGATTTTACAAGGGCTGATACAACAGAAACAAAAACAACTAGCCCAGACTTTTAATTTCAGCTTCAGATAAATAGACGATGTACTTCCTCTTAGTAACCCAAGATTTAAAGAATATTTACATCGTATCTACCCCAATGAACTTGAAATTAAAGAGACAAGCGATACACCCGATTCTGCTTCATACCTTGACCTTTTGTTATACATTGACGAACATGGACGTCTGAAATCTAGATTATATGACAAACGTGATGATTTTGACTTTCCAATTGTGAACTTTCCCTTTCTCTGCAGCAATATACCTGCATCCCCAGCATATGGAGTATATATTTCACAATTAATTCGTTACTGTAGAGCGTGCAGTACATACAGCCGAAATGGCCATACAGCTTGTTGAAATTATTGCAGTTGGAGTTAACATATGTGTTATAGTCTCATGTTCATTTACTCCATATCCTTTCGTGAAATACAGTGACTTTGTGGAAAGAGCAAAAGCACTGTCACAAAAACTGCTGAGTCAGGAATATTTTCAGCCTTTTTTACTTTCGTCCCTTCAGAAATTCTATGGCCGTCACCACGACATCATAGATAGATATGAAATGTCAGTGTCACAAATAAAAACTGACATTTTCAGCTAGATTCGCGTCTTCCCTGATTTGACATTACCGGTTTTGACTTAACCCTGGATTGACCCACTGACAGTGTGACGGATGCTGTGCACAGAGCAGGACATGCTTACCCTTCTGGGGCACCTGATGTCACTCTTGTTTATTGAGAGCTCACACTGTTAGTGCTTTAGTTTTTTGTGTTGTATATGTAATGTTCGTGTGTTTTGTGGGCATGTGGTGTCTTTTGGTCTTCGGTCTTTTGGTGTTCTTGCTTTTGCCTTGTCTCTGGACTTTGATTTGTGTAATCTTGTGCTTTGTTCCTTCGGTATTCTACTGCCGTTGTTCAGTAAAAATGTTTGTCCTTAACTAAACAAACTTTTTAAGTATGGTTGCTAGGTAGAATTCCAAAATAGTGGTCTTTGAGACTTTCAGGAGATGTACCAAACCTGGAATTAAATATTTTAGAAATCCAATTGATGAAAGTGTTTGTCCTAAATTAAAGAAGCTATTTAAGTATGGTAGCTAGGTAGAATTCTAAAATATAAGTGGTCTTTGAGACTTTCAGGAAATTTACCAAAATTGGAATCAAATATTTTTGAAATCCATTCAGTAAAAATGTTTGTCCTAAGCTTAACAAATTATTTTAGTATGGTTGCTAGGTCGAATTCCAAAAATTAAGTGGTCTTCCAGGAATTTACCAAAATTGGAATCAAATATTTTTGAAATCATAAATGAAAGTGTTTGTCCTTAATTAAAGAAGCTTTTTAAGTATGGTTGCTAGGTAGAATTAAAAAAAAATAAGTGGTCTTAGAGACTTTGAGATTTACCAAACTTGGAATCGCATTTTAAAATTCTAAGTAACTTCGGTATTTAGTTATTTATTCAACATCCCATTTTGTATCAAACAATTGCTACAATACATAATTATATGCTCATATTTCAAAAAATATGAGTCGTTGACATTTTCAGGCAATTTACCAAAGTTGGAACCGGAATCATAATTCCGAAAGCTTATTGCAAATCTACAGACTATATGCAACAATTCTGCAAAAAAAAAAATCATCCCTAAATCCAAAATTGTAGGAGGAGTTTGTGTCACATGCCACATGTGTCAAAATCCAGAACTTTGGGCCTTTGTCAAAATTAACATCTTGAGGCCTCTTGTTTGCACCAAGATGAAGAGCTTATTGCGCATCTACAAACTATATGCAACAATTCTACAACAAAATTAAATCCATAAATCTATAAATGTAGGAGGAGTTTGTGTCACATGCCACATGTGTAAAAATTGACAGACATCTTTGGGCCTCTTGTTTGCACCAAGACCGATATCAAAAATCCGTAACCTTATTGCGCTTGTACAGACTATATGCAACAAAATTAAATCACTAAATCCAAAAATGTAGGAGGATTTTGAGTCACAAGAAAAGTGTGACGGACGGACGCACGGACGGACAGACGGACGGTATAACAAAATCCCCGAACTTTCTTCGAAAGTGCGGGAAAAAAAACAAACAAAAAATATATATTCAAAAATTATAAAAAATGAAGGATTTCATCTCGAATGCAGAATGTGACAAAATCAATATCTTGGACCTTAAGTTTTCACAAAGATCAAAATAATTAATACAAAAGGTTTTTTTTCGCACCTAGATGATAATATGCAAAAAAATTAAAACCCAAAGTCTAAAATTTAAAACCCAAAGGCAAAAATGCTGCCGTAATATATGGCATTTAAAATTTATGTACCTTGATTGTTTAACTTTAATACTGTCAAGAACAACGTTACATTAAATTTTGTCAATACAGTAATCAAGAATAGGTTGTAAGAAATTAACAAAAACGAATTAACTCCGTCTTAGCTATAAGTGATATTAACGACTTTCCGGATTTTGACTGGTATATGCATTTTAATCTTTTGTGAAATCGTTAATTTCCTATGTTTGGGTTCTAGTGCTGCTGATGAGGAATTAATTTCCGAAATGGCCATACAGATCATTAAAAGTTATTGCAGACGGAGTTAGTATATACGTTATGGTCTCACGTTCATTTACTTCATAACCTTTCTTAAAATATAAACTATGTACCATCGTTAAATAATTGAATGTTCTGTGAAGACATTGACGGTAGAGATGTCATTTCCATCAATCTAGTCTCCTCTGTTGTTTGTGCCAAATCATCTGATGAAGAAAGAAATAGAGAGTTATATGCCAAAAACAATACTTAATGAATAAGAAATTCATTTTAAGGGCAATAGTTTTTTTAAGTTATAGTTAAAGTATATTTCAGAGTAATTAATTGAATTAAAGTGCTTCGTAAGAAAAGGGGTGGTCAAGATGCCTGTTTACTTTTATTATATAAATACTGATTAGATTGTATTTAAAAAATTACCTGAGTTATCGATCTGTTTTCACTTTAAATATATTTTTTACATCTGTTCATTAACTTGCGATGGTAGTCGCGACAGTTTATGAAGGTCGTTTGATCACCTTGATATTACAGAAAAGTAACGCAGGTTCGATCCTTGAACCGGGGAAATTTTTCCCACATGAAACTTAAACTTCATCTAATATTTAGGTGAAACATAACAGAAGGTCAAAGTTAGCATATATGTGAATGAATATGCATAAAAATTAATGAGGTAAATAATTCGGGGTAAGTAAATAATTTGAGGTAAATTATCAGTTAAAGTACTTCGAAATCGAGAGAATCAATGGAAAGACAAAAGAAAGATGGAATAGTCCAAGACATTTTCAAGAATTAAAGTGTCTCGAATAACAAAAGAAATGCTCATAACAGGTCTTTAATAATTCTCATGAGCGTACATTTGGTTAAGCCATTTAACTTTATAAGGAATTTAGCTATATAAATGAAAAAGGTTTAGTTTTATCTTTTTATGTATTGTTCAGGATGTATAAAATGACTTTTGAAGGAATTGAAATAAACTAAAATGTATATTATAGTACAATATAATGAAAAATAACGGAATCTACAAAACTCTCTAAACATGACATTGTTTGTATCTGGTAAATTAAGACATCTTTCTTAGTATTTTTTTTAACATTGATTGATTGATATGGGGTTTAACGGCACTTTCAGCAGTATTTCAGCTTTTTCATGACGGCAAGTGTTATTGGTGGAGGAAGCCAGAATGCCCCGGGAGAACCATCAACCTTGGGCATGTACGATTATAAGTCGAGTGCCCCCTTTATTTTGTTCAAAGCGGGGAGCGAAATCACACTGCAGTGGTGATAGACTACAGTGGTTGTATAGGTAATAGATGTTTTTATCATTACAAGTATACCTTTGCCTATTACGGCTGAAATACCCGAGAAAATACATTGTAATATCATATCACTATATTATATACAGTATACATTTTGTATTCTTTATGACGATTTCTCGTTTGATGGTGTATTCGCCAAAATTAAAAAAAAAAACTTTTTTTCAAGTTTATCTAATAAATAAATAAAAGTGACAATAAAAGTCCGAATCTATCAAAGGAAGAGACCAGTAAGGAAAATCCGTATAACATTCGACTGAATCAGGGGAACACAATCTTATATTTATATTGAACAAAGTATTTGCATTATATTTCAGCGACACAGCCTCCTTCATCAGATGCAAAACAAAAACTATGATGTCACTAGATACAGAATAAACAATGTTACGTCACAGATAACGTTGATCTTGATACTTTACACGAATTGTTAACAGAAAAAATGATGATAAATAGAAATAGATAGAAACGCCAATATACAGTTACTGTTTTATATTAGGACCTTCCTGTTTTGTATTACATATTTTTATAAAAAGGGATTCTCTTCTTTGTCTATATGCTTGATTTTCTTGTCTACCGATTTCTACATATTTGAAATTGTTAATTGAATGGCCAGGAGAATTAAAGTGAATATCAACTGGTTTGTTTTTAAATCATTTTTTTCGTACATCGGTTACGCGATTTTGCATTCTTGTCTTGATAATGGTCTCGTTTTCTCCCATATACACAATGTATTTACATTTAGAGCAATAAATTCCGTACACGACATTTGATGTTTTACAATGACTGTTGCTATTACAGTAATAATTGTTCCAGATTTTGTTTTAACTTCTCCAGTACAACGTCTCTCACAAATTACGAGACCATGGTCAAGAAAAGAATATCATACCATCACTTTGAACAGTGTTTCCACAGATCACAGATGGACAAGTATTTCAAAACTCGTGATTTTGCTGTCATTCATCAATTTCCATTTTGAGGGTGTCTTCGTCAGGGTCCGTGTCTCCATTCATAGGAGTCTTAAAGACAAAAGAAAGTGCAAAAGAAATCCATTACTGATGCAGGTTTTATAGTCTTTGTTTTAAAATTGGACCTTTTTAATCAGTCCTTCATGTTTATCATGATTTTTAGTTCAAGTAAGATATAAAATGTGATCACGGGGTTCCACGGGGGTCAGAGCATTCAATATGGTTGATCCAGACAGTAAAATATTGCTACAATAAGAAAAAGAAGGGAAACGGGGAATGTGTCAAAGAGACAACGACTCCAAGGGGAGCAATAACAACTCAAAGCCACCATAAGATCTTCAATGAACGGTGAGGAAACCCCACACCCAACGGTAGGTCGGAGTTGGCCCCTAAATAAAAGAGTAATCAAGTTCAGCGAAATAAGCATCTTCCTAGACTCCGATAGACATAAAGTGAACTAACTAGAAAACAGACAAGACACACAAAGGCTTAATAAATTTCCTGACTTAGGACAGGCGCAAACCTGCTGCGGCGGGGTTAAACTAGTTTTATTGGGCCCAAACCTTCCCCCTATAGCCAATGTGATAAATAACAACAGTAAAATTCAGTTGGCAACAGGACTGAGTCAACTGTGAAAAATGAAACTGAAAGAACTAAATATACGGACATAAACATGAAATCACAAGAGACTACTAGCAGTTAACTGACATGCCAGCTCCAGACCCATTACCAACTGACAAATTAAGTTATGTACCCTCAGTATACAGCTTCCATCAAGATCCCTTCCTGTGAGGAGTTTAGCATAATGATTTCATGTATATACCGGAATACATAACCCGTGTCCATGCAATACTGATTTTAGAAATTTAGAATGTGTTTAGTTAAAATGCAAAGACCCTATCAAAAAATCAATGTTAATACCAAAGAAGGCCATACGTAATGACTTGAGTTGAAAGTTGAGTTAATAAAACATGGAATCTTCGTCATCGTTCCTATTTAGTGATCTTAAAACATTTAATGGAAACCACTGTAATGTTCTAAATACATTAGATAGTTGCAAGATTGTTTCGTGGCCCCTCATATTTGAACCCGTTCCAAGTTGAAACAATTTCAGCTGGAAAAATTTAAGATAACATGTTCCATGAATTAGCAAGAATTTCTTGCAAAATATAAAGATAATACGTTTACCTGTATACCTACATCATATATTGTGTCATTTCGTTCGGTATATCCTTTAAATATATTAGAAAAAATTCCCCCGGGTGCTTTTTACTTCCCCTGGGCGCTTTTTACCACCCGGGCAATATCGGGCGCTTTTTATTATGACCCTTTCGGAACACTTCAAATACAGAATTTATTGCAATGAATATTTACTAGTTGGTATGAGATTTTGTTGACATTTCATATTCAAAAGTTTGACCCATGCAGACTATCAGTTAAATATTATATTGTCATATTATATTCATAAAACGCATGTGAATCATACTGCCTAGTGATATTTTCAGATATTGTGTCGACATAAATTTTGAGTATATCCCGACAGAAATAATTAACAATAAGTATTCAACGAATGTATGTACCATATTTTTTCGAATGTTCAATTCTTTTTGAAACACTTCCTTTAAATTCATCGTTAACATAAAATAATGGCTTATTGTATTTTAATGTACATTTATCGTTAATATTTATTAATAATATTTCAAAATATTCATTTCATTTCTTTCGACATTCGCACGCCGATGTATTATTGTTACAGAAGTACGAGACTAAGTATCCCCATATTTTAATTAACCTGAATTAAAATAAAAAAAAATGACGGATGACTAATGCTAAATGGTGAACGGTGACGGATGACGAGTACAAACAAAGTCTTACTTAGTGAATCCTGACAGATGAATTATGACTGATAAATGATCTGACAGATGCCTTTTGAATCTTACGATCTGACTTGACTTTTGACTGATCGGTGACGGATCGATGACTCGTTACGGATCGCTAAAAAGGGAATGATGATTGGTCCAAGGACTGTACTTTAAAAACCGAGTTACTTAACTCATCATAATTTTTTTTCATTTTTTTGTTAGTGATCGATAAATCAAATATTTTACGAAAGGATATGGAGTAAATGAACATGAGACCATAACACATATGTTAACTCCAACGGCAATAATTTTAATGAGCTGTATGGCCATTTCGGAAATTTATTCCTCATCAGCAGCACTAGAACCCAAACAAAGGAAATCCATAATTTCAAAAAATGTTAAAATGCATAGAACCAAACGAAATCCGAATAGTCAGTAATAT
>MJUU01029092.1:112393-126790 GCA_002080025.1 Modiolus philippinarum
AAAAAAAAAAACAAAAACAAAAAACAAAAGCAAAAACAAAAAGAACGGCAGAAGAATGCGGAAGGAACAAATCACAAATTTCCACAGAACACAAACACTACAAATACAACACTAAAAACTAAAGCACTAACACGTGTGAACTAACAGTTCAAGATTTGGGTCTGTTTCAAAAAAGGCGAGTTACTATTATTGTACTGTCCGGAAACCAAAACACTATTATTGAAATTAACGATTAAAGCATGTGCCCTGAAAGCAAATTTTTATTGATTTAACTAACGATTAGTACCTGTGTCCTTCAAAGCAAGCCTCTATTACTGTAAGTAACGATTAAAAACATTTTAGGGAAATCAGACCACTATTATTGCAACTTACGATTAGAGCCTGCGGCCCGGAAAGCAAGTCCCTATCTTTGTAACTACCGATTAGCGCATGTGGCTCGGAAAGCAAGTCCCTATCACTGTAACTAATGATTCGCGCATGTGGCTCGGAAAGCAAGTCCCTTTTATTTCAACTAAGAATTAGCGCATGTTGCTCAGAAATTAGGTCCATATCATTGTAACTATCGATTAGCACCTGTAGATTTACGTCTGTTTCAAAAAAGGGAGTTGCTATTATTGTACTGTCATGAAACCAAATCACTTTTATTGAAATTAACGATAAACGCATGTGCCCTGAAAGCAAACTTGTATTGTTGTAACTAACGATTAGTACCTGTGTTCTGGAAAGCAAGCCTCTATTACTGTAAGTAGCGATTAAAAAACATCTCACAGAAAACAAACCACTATTATTGCAACTTACGATTAGAGCCTGCGGCTCGGAAAGCAAGTCCCTATCTTTGTAACTACCGATTAGCGCACGTGGCTCGCAAAGCAAATCCCTATCATTGTAACTACTGATTAGCGCATGTGGCTCGGAAAGCAATTTCTATTATTGTAACTAACGATTAGGGCCTGTGACTCGGAAAGCAAGTCCCTATTATTGCAACTAACAAGCAGCGCATGTGCCTCGGAAAGCAAGTCCCTATCATTGTAACTACCGATTAGCGCCTGTTGCTCGGAAAGCAAGTCTCTATTATTGTAACTACCGATTAGTGCCTGCGACTCGGAAAGCAAGTCCCTATTATTGCAACTAACAATCAGCGCATGTGGGTCGGAAAGCTAGTCCCTATCATCGGTACTACCGATTAGCGTATGTGGCTCGGAAAGCAAGTCCCTCTCAGTGTTACTACAGAATAGCGCATGTGGCTCGGAAAGGAAGTCCCTATTCTTGTAACTAACGATTAGCACCTGTTGCTCGGAGAGCAAGTCCCTATCATTTCACCTACCGATTAGCGTCTGTGACTCGGAAAGCAAGTCCCTATTATTGTAAATACCGATAAGCGCCTGTGGCTCAGATAGCAAGTCCCTATTATTATAACTACCGATTAGTGCCTGTTGCTCAGAAAGCAAGTCCCTATTATTGTAACTACCGATTAGCACCTGTGGCTGGGAAAGCTAGGCCCTATTATTGTAACTAACAATTAGCGCATTTGTCCCGGAAAGCAAGTCCCTTTTATTATAACTAACGATTGGCGCTTGTGACCGGAAATCAAGTCCCTATTATCGAAGTTAGCGATTATCGCCTGTGGCTCGGAAAGCAAGTCTCTATTACCGTATATCGGGATTTTTTCCCGTGTGTCTAATTTTCGCTATATGTTCACGGTATGCAACCATGCGCACATTTTAGCCTCCGCGTAAATTTCACTGCCCATTCAAGTGCATTAAATTGAGTATAAAAACGAAAATTATAGACTTAGCGAATTTTTCACTGGCCTGTTTTACTCCAAAAGTGCTAAAAAAAATCCGACTCGAAAATAACCCGATATACGGTATAATAGCTAACGATTAGCGCCTGTGGCTCGGAAAGCAAGTCTCTATTATTGTAACTACCGATTAGTGCCTGTGGCTCGGAAAGCAAGTCCCTATTATTGCAACTAATAATTAGCGCCTGTGGCTCGGAAACAAGTTCCTTTCATTGTAGCTACCGATTAGGCCTGTGGCTCGAATAGCAAGTCCCTATTATTGTAACTACCGATTAGTGCCTGTGGCTCGGAAAGCAAGCCCCTATTATTGCAATTCATAATTATCGCCTGTGGCACGAAAAGCAAGTTCCTATTATTGTTACTACCGATTAGCGCCTGTAGCTCGGAAAGCAAGTCCCTATTATTGCAACTAACAATTAGCACATGTGGCTCGAAAATTAAGTCTCTATCATTGTAACTACTGGTTAGCACCGGTGGCTCGGAAAGCAAGTTCCTATCATTGTAACTACCGATTAGCGCCTGTGGCTCGGAAAGCAAGTCCCTATTATTGTAACTACCGATTATCACCTGTGACTCGAAAAGCAAGTCACTATTATTGTAATTACCGATTAGTGCCTGTGACTCGGAGAGCAAGTCCCTATTATTGCAACTACAAATGTAACAATTAGCGCATGTGGCTCGAAAAGCTATTCCCTATCATTGTAACTACCGATTAGCGCCTTTGGCTCCGAAAGCAATTCTGTCATTGTAACTACCTATTAGCGTCTGTGGCTTGGAAAGCAAGTCCCTATTATTGTAACTAACGATTAGCGCCTGTGGCTCAGAAAGCAAGTTCATTTCGTTGTAACTAACTATTAGCGCCTGTGGCTCGGAAAGCAAGTCCCTATTATTGTAACTATCGATAAGCGCCGGTTGCTCAGAAAGCAAGTCCCTATTATTGCAACTTACAATTAGCGCATGTAGCTCGGAAATTAAGTCTCTATCATTGTAACTACTGACTAGCACCTGTGGCTCGGAATGAAAGTTCTTATCATTGTAACTACCGATTAGCCCATGTGGCTCGGAAAGCAAGTCCCTATTATTGTAACTACCGATTAGCGCCTGTGGCTCGGAAAGCAAGTCCCTATTATTGTAACTAACGATTAGTGACTGTGACTCTGAAAGCAAGTCCCGTTTATTGCAACTAACAATTAGCGCATGTGGCTCGGAAAGCTAATCCCTATCATTGTAACTACCTATTAGCGTCTGTGGCTCGGAAAGCAAGTCCCTATTATTGTAACTAACGATTAGCATCTGTGGATCGGAAATCAAGTCCCTATCATTGTAACTACCGATTAGCGCCTGTGGCTCCGAAAGCAAGTCCCTATTATTGTAACTACCGATTAGTGCCTGTGACTCGGAAAGCAAGTCCCTATTATTGCAACTAACAATCAGCGGATGTGGCTCGGTAAGCTAGTCCCTATCATTGTAACTACCGATTAGCGCATGTGGCTTGGAAAGCAAGTTCCTATAAGTGTTACTACCGATTATCACCTGTGGCTTTGATAGCAAGTCCCTGTTATTGTAACCAACGATTAGCGCCTGTTGCTTGGAGAGCAAGTCCCTATCATTTTACCTACCGATTTGCGCCTGTGACTCGGAAAGCAAGTCCCTATTATTGTACATACCGATAAGGGGCTGTGGCTCAGAAAGCAAATCCCTATTATTATATACTACTCAGCAAAAGAAACGATACACATTTAATATTGTAAATATTTTTGTATTTTGCATTTTAAAGTTTGTATTTTAGTATATTAATGTATTTAACGCCAAAACGCATTTGTTTATTCGATTTTTTAATCAATTCCGAAACGGATACGATGAAAATCCGGAATGGTAGTTTTTCGCCCGATGATCGTGTCCGCCGTTAATTGATGGATGATTTTAATTTTTTGATGTCAATAATTGAGGACATTCATCATGTAAACAATTTGCCATCTTTAAAAGTGGCAAACAATGTCTCATTTCGATGCCCCGTTCAATCCAAAATTAAAGTGGACAATGATTTAGCGCGATCAGACCTTCGACCTTTGTTTTGGTCTTGCAATTCCTTGCTATGCAAAAAGAAAAACAAACTAGAGACTATTGATTAATCTAAAGCAAACGTGCTCATCAAATGACAAATCACTTGGCAGCAGGTCCCCTGAGACGTCGCAACGTCAAAATCGCAAAACTCGCGTTTTACACTTATGAGAACGGTAGTTGAAAAAGGAAAATAGGCCTGATGAAATCATGGTCGACATAGCAACAAAGGTTTGAAGTCAGCCGGTTCGAAAATGTGATGGTTTGGTAGAATGAAAATGTGGACATACTCAATATTTACGTCTGTAAACAGAAATTCAGGATAATGATTTTGACCGTGATCGGAGATGGTTCAGAAATTGTAAGAGACATCTTGGGGCGTAATATTAATTCTTACGTGCAAAAATACATTTTATTTTACGAGTTATGGATTTCTGCAAGAAAGTATTATATTGTTTTTGATAAAATTTGTGTATCGTTTCTTTTGTTGAGTAGTATAACTACTGACTAGTGCCTGTTGCTCGGAAAGCAAGTCCCTATTATTGTAACTAACGATTAGCACCTGTGGCTCGGAAAGCAATGCCCCATTATTGTAACTAACAATTAGCGCATTTGTCCCGGAAAGCAAGTCCCTTTTATTATAACTAACGATTGGCGCTTGTGGCCGGAAATCGAGTCCCTATTATTGAAGTTAGCGATTTTCACCTGTGGCTCGGAAAGCAAGTCTCTATTACCGTATATCGGGATTTTTTCCCGTGTATCAAATTTTCGCTACATGTTCACGGCCGTATGCAACCATGGAATTTTAGCCTCCGCGTTAATTTCACTGCCCATTCAAATGCATCAGATTGAGTATAAAAACGAAAATTATAGACCTGGTGAATTTTTCACTGGCCTGTTTTACTCCAAAAGCGCTAACAAAACCCGACTCGAAAATAACCCGATATACGGTTTTATAGCTTACGATTAGCGCCTGAGCTCGGAAAGCAAGTCCCTTTTATCATAACTAACGGTTTGCGCCTGTGGTCCGGAACACAAGTCCCTATTATTGTAGCTTACAATAAACAGCTTTCCCGGAAAGCAAGTGAATATCATTGTAACATACAATTCATTCACTGAAATACGGAAACGCTTGAAATCGACAACCCGAAATTTCTATGACTGTGCTGTCGATTTAGTTGACGAGTATGGTGTCACGATCGCTCAAATGGTGAATTGGCTTGATAACATAACACTAGAATCGATTAATCTTATTTGAAATACCAGAGTTGATTTGTTCCTGGCGAAATGTATATGAGAAGGCAAATGCTTTGTCTTCGATTTTAATCTAAATCAGATTATGATACTAACATATTAGTATGCTTTGTCTCCATGTTTTATATCCCACATCAAACTGTTGTCTCATCTGAAGTTTATATATCAATATTATTCATGTTTTTATGGATTGGAATGAATATTAACTTTACTAAATGGAAGTCAATGTCGAGATAAAATTTTAATTCTTATCCTCCGAATATTGATTACTTGACATTTAAATGCTATAATTTGTTTCATTTGTTCAACATCTTTACTATGATGTATAACTATAAGACAATTCAATTTTTATTAACTAAGATTAACATTTACCTAAGACTTTCTAATCTTGCTTAAAACTTACAAGACCCGTAAATTTTTGCATTCACTAAAATATCCTTTGTTTATGGTGGTTATATAGTTACTGTCAAAAGCTCTATAAATAAAAATATACATAATATTTTCAATTCATTATAAAAGTTTCTATAAACATTGCGTACACCCTCTAATAATTCAAAAGATGTCCATAGGTATCTATGTAATCAATGACGGGATATGGAATAAATGGACACAAGACTAAATCTCTACAAATATATGGTGAAAACTAGCAATAGAACAACGCTTATTGTTGTTGTTCCTGTATAATTACACTTTTCCATTCTGTCTTTCACCGAAAACAAGACCCAATAGTGCTTGTTGTGAAAAATAAAAACAAGTGTCATTTATGTAAATTTCTAATTTAAATATTATACATATATTACCAACTGAATGTAAAGCGTTTCGGTTATAAAATCAAGAAGGAAAATATTTGCGTTCTAACTTTTATTTTGCAGTCCGGCGTAACCAAACTATAAGCCTAAAACTGACATAACAAATAAAACTACAATATATAAAATGCCCCCTAAAGACATCTTTAAAATATTCCTGTCAACAATACGCTGTACAACTAACAAAATACCGAAATTCCTTTGAATTTAGTTTCTGCATATGCGCATTTCGACAACTTATTTCTCTTCAGTGCAGATCAAATCAAAATATTTGGAAATCTATATACCGAAATATGTGGAACATTTGACAGAACACAAATTAAGAATAAGATTTAAAAAGGAAAGCCAAAATCAGCTAAGAGCAGAGCTATGCAGGAGGGAGATTCTCCTTTGGTTTAACAAAATTATCTTAAATTTTGATAATTATATGTTTTCAAATAAATCGATTTTCGAGCCAGAACCGAAGTATTAGCTACTGGTTTGTTGAATACTCTCGGGGACTAACAGTCCAACAGCAGTGGCACCGGTCGTGCTGTAATGAATAAAAAAATACTAAATATAGAATTCATGATACTATATATATCTTTATTATTTAATAGAATTCAATAATATCTATTTATAACTGTTTCCCTTATGACAACAGATCTCTTCCTTTAAAAGCTTAAGTTTGATTTTTCTTCCCGTTGGATTCACTCTACCACCGAAAATGACATGTTCAACACGGCGGGTCGGAGCAGGAGAAGCTAACTCTTCCGTGTTGTTCATTTGTATGTTTGACGCCATTTTTTCTTTATAAATGTTATGTCTTTGTCTCTTTGTGTTTTCGTTTTTGCTCGTGTCTTTGGATTATTCTTTGTTTGTAACTTTAATTATTGAAAATACAACAAAATAGTAATACATTACATTTCTTCCAATTGTTCAATAAGTTTGTTTCCTTTCGTGACCTGAAGTGACATATCTGATGTGATGATACCACCATGAGTTCTGCTGTAAAACACAACAGTTTTCCTATAGTTCGAGCATATTATTACATACATATAGTTGGTCATAGATATATGGAATATAGACATTCAATTTTTGATTAGGACTTTATGACGCGTTACGCCGTGATTAAGTCCGTTTCAAAAACAAAATGTCCTATGTTTCTTTTATCGGTTATTAACAAATATTTAAAAGCACTCCATATTAAATTCAAATAAGCTGAGATTCAACTAGTTTAGCACTGTTAATCTCTTGTTTATTGGAATAATAAATATACATTCTTCATACATAGAAAACATGTATTAACAGAACAAATAGTACTATAATATGACGTCGGCATAGCAACCCGTACACGACGCCTTCACAGTGACCTGATAATTTCGTGTTAGTGACCTTTTCGGTGTAATTTGGATTAGCAGTCTCATTTCATCAAAGGAAATCCATACAAATTCCAAATAAAAGGCACTACATTCTAAGATACTCCACTTTTTATTTATAACGATCATTGAAATCGTTCAGATTTCATTCCCTTCTGGGAAGTTTTGAGGATTTAGTTTTTATTTATTAGCGAGATGAACATTTCTTTTAAATGAATATGACCTTTCAATCGGACAAAATCAAAGTAAACAGGGATGTTTGTCGCGCCATTAAACCGGTTTCAGCCACCATTTCGTTTTTAAGCCTATACTAAGTCAGGCCATTCCGGTTGACAAATTTTCGAGTGGTATGGCTCCTGCATTGCGTTTTTGTTCCTTTGGATGTTAGCTATTGACAAATCTTTTCGGTAATTTTGTTATAGCCTTCATTTATAACTTTGAAAAAGTGAATATGGGTGTATTAAACCTCATCATATTATAGCTGAAAATCTTGGTGCCGCATTTTAAGATTCACAACTTACAATAAATGCGTAGGAATGTTTATCCGAGTTTTCAGAATAAATCAAAATCGTGGAATTTCTAACGGAGACGCAGAGTCATTTGCGTTCGGTACAATTTTATGATGGGAGTAGGTTTAGCAATTATTATGCCAAAATAGGGATCAAACCATAGCAAACGACCTTTTCTGGCATAGGGAATGGTTGTGGAATTTGGTCTCAACCTTGGCCACAATTGCAATCCACAAAAGTCAATGTTACTATCATTATTTAGTTGACTTTGTTAATGATTTTTCAATTTCCACATGTAAATACTTTTTTTTTCATTATTTACTGTCAATTTCAAATTGCTGTTTTTCCACAATGTGCATAATGTCATAGTTATAGTGTGTTACCTGAAATACAAATTTTACCATTATTAGCTGTGGTTACAATTTCAAATATTCATCTCTACTACAAAACTTACATTGAGACTAGATTAGACAGCAAAACTGGGGACTTTGCTATACATTGAGCCAATATGTCAGGAAATGGAGCATTAAATCTGAAATATTAGAACAAACCATGTATCTTTACGTAGTTTCGTACTTTTCAAGTAGGTCGTATAGTTAATGTCATAAAAAAGACAAGGAGCAATTTTTAACTAGATTTGCGATTGCAATCAATAGCTTATGTCGTCCCTGACAGCCAATTCGATGATTCCAGCTTGTTCGCAGCATCAATATCTACCTAGAATTCAATTTTCATTGAAATCGGACAAAGTTGAAATTTTACGTATTTTGGCGGCCATCTTGGAATTGGCAGCCATTTTGGAAAAAAAAACACCCCTCTGGAAAGAGATCCAACTTTGAACCAAATATGATTGAACTCTTATCAAGCATGATTGAGAAAATGTAAATTTTCGTTGAAACTGGACGAATTTCGAATTTCGAATTTTTTGACATCTTGGCGGCCACTTAGGAAAAATTTTACTTGCATGCATCCCTCCAGATTGTGTTCCAACTTTGTACCAAAAATGTGTGATTTCTGTCCAAGCATCATTGAGATATAAGCAAGACAAGAAGAGGTGGAAGAAAGAAAGAAAGCGTAATAATAATAACAAAGAAACGGACCAAAGACTACTTGTGGGGCGACATAATAGCAACGAAACAGACCTAAAACACTACGTCATGAGCGACATAATTTATGGTCACTAATTTGTCTTATTGTTTTACATGTATATGGATATTGGTCATATATGTGGTAACAATACTGACACAATATTACAAAAATTTCCATAAGACCCCAACCTAAATAAGGATGTCTAAAAAGACTTATCTATTTAACATTTGGTATTCCGATGTTGGTAAAAAGTTAACGATGGAGATTAAGATTTGATGTACTTGTTCCTGGCCTGAGGACTATTTTTGGAATAAGTTCTTTGCTTTTGCCTTGCAATTGATCAACATGAAAATCAAAATCTATTATTATTTGATGATCAAGTATATAATTATAGTTCTGCTAAGAATCTATGCATCCAATTATGATTCATGGATCATACACAACCTTAAGGGCATATCCAAGAGTTTCTTGTTATATTGCCATTCTTACAGTTTTTAGATATATTGTGAAACAAGTACCGAGGATTCCAAAAATGACAAGAAAATAATAAGTCACCAATTTTGTTTCCATGGGAATCGCGGTTAAAAATCTGTTATTTTTGCGTTTTTAAAGAAAAATCAAGTTATAGTTTGAAAAATAATAGATAAAATAATTTCAATCTAATCGATACCAAAGTGACAGAAAAACAAAGTCAAGGTTTTAAAGATTTACAGTAAAAATAATTTTATATGAGAAAGTATGTGACAGTCCTCTAAATCAATGAATATGTAGCCCAGTGACATAAAATGTCACCAATACGAATTCAATTTTACAATATTTTACAGACTTCTTTGATTGTCGATTTTATAAAATTTTGATATCATGCACTCCTAACAATGTGCTATTTAAAAATTTTAAAAGCCACATAGGTCACCTAGTTCGTTTCCTGGTAAATTATTAAAATATGCAAGGTTTAACAAATCTCCCATAGGAAACATCCATTAAGTCCGCCAAACTTGAAGGTACAAATTACCTTTCCCTCGGATACAATGGGTATTACTTTGTGGCGTTACATTTATCAACGTCATATTCCCGGAAACATTGCCTTCTTTTGTGTTTGTTATTAACTCCCCTGAAACTATTGAATATGCCCTTGACAGTGCTTAATTTTTCACCAAAATTATCAGCAAAAAAAAAAAAAAAAACACACACATTTAAGAATTGAATGCAATATTTTGTAGTTTTATTGGAGTGTAAAAAGTTGGACAGTAGCACATTTTGAATGAAGCGCACTAGTGCTTCATATGAAAAATGTGCTACGGTACGGTCCACCCTTTTACATGACAATAAAACTACAAATATTGCATTCAATACTTATAATTACTATCCGTAAATAGAATGCAAGTCTTCACGGTTCATAACGTAATGATGCACCATTTTCTAGTCTAGATTACTCCGCTTTCTTTGTTTACTTTTGTCGTCATCAAGGAGTCACGTGCTGCTATAGTTTTACTGACTGATAAAACACAGTTACGGAAATGATCGGAAGTACTTGTAACCAATCAAAGACGGGGATTTTCATACAAAGCAGAATGAATGTAATTATAGAAGTAAAAATCTCAAGAAGGAAGTAGCATAAATTGTATATATGTGACCAACGGTATTGTTTTATTCATTTCACCGTAATGCAATGTTACTTTTATATAGCCCTACCGTTAATTTGGACATTAAATTGAAAATCTGTCAACAAAACTTGAATTTCCAGTTCAATAAAAGCTTTAAATCAATTAGTCAATTCTTCTGCATGTGATTGTTTATATCCTTCATTTATATATACTTACAATTGTAAAGACGTATGGAATTTTGCCAAACTATCGTACGCTATCAAAGTTGAATGCCATGAACCGTTCTTGAAACAACTGAAAGGTAAAAAAAAATTGTAAGATTTGAAATATTGAATTAATACAGACAAAGTAGCATGTAAAATGTAATGAAGCTGACATAACTTGATTAATTGATGGTGAACCGTTAAACCGGCGCGATTTTGACAACAACACAGGAGGAACATGTGTGGTACATTCCACCCTAATTTTTTTGAGAAGGCATAAGTTTTCTAAGTAGCTACAAGGAGTATAGAAATTAAAAAGCTCTATTGTTCTTAAAAGAAGACAAGAATAAATATCTTTCCTGCACTGTTATCCTTTGAATGCATATAAATTAATTCTAACAAGGACGGTGAATATATTGTTGTCTTGAAAAACAATTATGATAAGAAAATAATAGATTTTGTTTTTCATATATTTTTATACTTGTTGATGACTAAATAGAAAAAGGTGATCTTCTGATCACAAAAGATACCCCCGCCCATTAGCAATCATAGTAATTGCAGGAATTTTCATACAAAGCTAATTGAAGTTATCCTCCAGAGCATCCGGAAACTATGTATAAAATTTACAGATTTTGCCTAAATCAAGGGCAATAACTCTGGAAAACTTAAAACGATCATAATCAAAACCCAAAATACTAAAATTTTAAAGTAAACTGAAGTTATCATCCTGAAACCATAAAATTTACGGATTTTGCCTACATCAAGGGCAAAAACTCTGAAACACATGATACGATCATGGTCAAAACCGAACTTGAACTGTATTTTACAAAAAGTACCCTTGTCCCAAGAAAATTTTTAATATTTTGGGACAAGGGTACTTATTGTAAAATACAATAATTGTAAAATGTTGTTCAACATGTTCAAAGCAAACCGTTATCATCCGGAAACCAAAAAAATTACAAACTTTGTCTTAATCAAAGGCAATAACTCTGGAACGCAAAATCCGATCACGGTTAAAATCAAACTGGACCTGTATTTTAGGGATAGAAACATAAACCAAAAATATTAAAATTTTCCTTCAAAGCAAACTCAAGTTATCATCCGGAAACCATAAAATTTACAGAGTTTGCATAAATCAAGGGCAATAACTCTGCAACGCAAAATATGATCACTCTTAAAATCGAAATCGACCTGTATTTTATCAATAAAAACACAATCACAAAATATTAAAACTCTCCTTCAAAGCGAACTTAAGTTATCATCCAGAAACGATTAAATTTACAGATTTGGCCTAAATCAAGGGCAATAACCCTGGAACGCAAAATCCGATCACGGTTAAAATCGATCTTGATCTGTAATTTATGAATAGAAACATAATCCCAAAATATTAAAACTTTCCTTCAAAGCAAACATAAGTGATCATCCGGAAACCATAAAATTTACAGATTTTGCCTAAATCAGGGGCAATTACTCTGGAACGCAAAATCCGATTACGTTCGAAATGACCTGTATTTTATGAAAAGAAACAAAATCCCAAAATATTAAAACTTTCCTTCAAAGCAAACTCAAGTTGTCATCCAGAAACGAAAGTGTGACGGACGGATGGACGGAAAGACGGACGAACGGACGGACGGGCAAGAGGAATTTTAAATACCCCCACTTTTTAAGGCGGGTGTATAAAAATTGAAAACTTTATCGGAAGTCTTAAATCTGTTCATTTTCACAAAATAATGAAATATTCGATTTTTCAATACTATGTACCGCCGTTCCTCACGATAAACTATAGTCAATTAATCAATGGTGTCATTTAAAAGGTCTTTGTCGGTTGAAAAAAAAAAAAAAAAAACAAAAACAAAAACAAATCATTAGGTTTTAAATTCCATATTTTTTAAACATCAAATTAATATGAACGTAGATCTAATTCTACGATTACATAAGCATGCATTCTTATTTATAATATTTTGTCATCATTCAGATATGTAAATTTTCAATCACTTGTTAAAATACCAATGGGTACGAATTATGCTCCTCCTGTCTCAGAATTGTTATTATAGCCTAACTAAACTGACTATCTGCAGAGACTTGTTAGAATTTAAAGAATAAAAGATGCCAGATCCTTCAATCTCATTTATAGATGCATTGATGATATTCTTTTTTAATATTGCATCTTTTGCTAAATGGACCGATTCATATATCCTGCAGAATTAAAGATAGAGGAAATACCAGAATCTACTAGATAGACATCATTTTCGACTAACCTGCTGAATTGGATAGAAATGGTCATGACAGTACTACATTTCACAACAAAATCAAAATTTTCAATTTTCCTAACATGAACAATAATAATCCAACTTCTCTTTCTTACACAGTGTATGTTTCACAGTTAATTTGTTACGCCCGAGTAAGCACCAATTATTCGATCGGACTTTCTTTTTATGTATTATTATCTCCTTGGCCCCCTAGCTACTTGATAAGGACTTCAAAAATTCTGTCTCAGTAAACAGCTACAATGGCCGAAAAAATATAATCAGATTCCACGATGCATAAGCAAACTGCACTAAAGACACTAATAGAGACAAGAGACAAACATATATTTTGTTAGGATCTTTGGAAAACCGGACTTGGTACCGGCACTAGCAAAATTCAGCGGTAGGGTAAAACTGGTCTATGGATACCCAAACCTCCCGTTTTGCTACCCAATGTCCGTAAAGTACTATACACATACGTATAAAACCTAATACAGGTACACACAAACTCTCTGGTAAGCATTTTCATGACCTATCTAAGACCTTTCCGAGCACTACCGCAATAGTAGAAGGTGTGGCGCGCCACAAAATTGGTTTAACCCATTATTCCTTTGTGCCAAGTCAGGACCGTTGCGTTTTTTTTTTCTCAATTTATAATATTTCTATTTCTTTTGTTAAATTTGACATGTATTTTAACCTTGGATTAAGGTTAAACATTTAACCTTGATAAATTGTTCTGTAATTTGCTATTACAATCATTTACAGTGAAACAAAAATGTTTCTTCGTGGAGATTTATAATATTAAACAAAGCATTTGCATTATATTTCAACGACACAGCCGTCTTCATCAGATGCAAAACAAAAATGTCACTAGATACAGAAAAAACAACGTTACGTCACAGATAACGCTTATCTTGATCTTGATACCTTACACAAATTATTTAGAGAAAAAATGCTGATGCATAGAAATGATAGAAACGCCAATATACAGTTACTCTTTTATATTAAGACCTTCCTGTTTTGCATTACATATTTTTATAAATAGGGATTCTCTTGTTTGTCTGTATGCTTGATTTTCTTTTCTACTGATTTCTATTCCTACATATTTGAAATTGTCAATTGAATGGCCAGGAGAATTAAAATGAACAGCAATTGGTTTGTCTTTAATATTTTACGAAAGGATATGGAGTAAATGAACATGAGACCATAACACATATGCTAACTCAAACTGCAACAATTTTAATGAGCTGCATGGCCATTTCAGAAATTAATTCGTCATCAGAAGCACTAGAACCCAAACAAAGGAAATCCATAATTTCAAAAAATGTTTAAAATGCATAAAACCAAACGAAATCCGAATAATCAGTAATATCAAATATAGCTTAGGACAAAACTAGGATGGAGGGAGTTAATCCTTATGTTTTAGAATTTACATAAATTTAGATAATAGTCATTGAACAAAGTGT
>MJUU01029094.1:10494-20922 GCA_002080025.1 Modiolus philippinarum
ATGTACTACTCAAAACCAACCTATATACCAAATATCATTCACCTACCACTTATAGTTACTGAGAAAATGACCTAATCACAAAAACTTAACATGCTCACTAGACCGTGAATTGAGGTCACAGACGAAAGCCATATGCCAGACTGACATGTACTACCTAAGACTTCCCTACATATCATATATCATTGACCTACCACTTACAGTTATTGAGATATGGATCTAATCAGAGAAACTTAACGTGGTCACTACACCATGAAATTGAGGTCAAGGACAAAAGTCATATGCCAGACTGAAATGTACTACTTAAGACCAACCTATATACCAAATATCATTGACCTACCACTTACAGTTATTGAGATATGGATCTAATCAGAGAAACTTAACGTGGTCACTAGACCGTGAAATTGAGGTCAAGGACAAAAGTCATATGCCAGACTGACATGTACAACTCAAGACCAACCTATATACCAAATATCATTGACCTACCACTTACAGTTATTGAGAATCCATCTAATCAGAGAAACTTAACATGGTCACTGGACCGTGCAATAGAGGTCAAGGTCACATGATTTTATGTCCGTCAGGTAGCACTTGATTAGTACTACCACTGGACCAAATATGATGTTCCTACATCAAAGGGTTTTCAAAATATCCTGTATATAGTAAAAGTTAACGCAGTCGCCATCATACTTTGCCTCCTTTGTCTCGCTTTCTACGACTTTCGTCGCGGTCGAGACAAAAATGGACACCATGATCACTATATACCGTCCGCTTAAGCACCGAGTATTAAAAAAAAAACATAATAAATATGCATCATATCTAAATAAATACCACGAAAATATTTACACCAAACATGTAATGTTTATTTATTCATGAATGCTTTGTTGACGCTCAAAACTTTTAACATATAATATCATTTTCACTGTAGATGGATGATAAGTATCCACTTGCAAAGATATATATTCCATAATTTTATCTCCTCTGTAATAAATCCCCCTTCTTATTTTCCATACTTTTGTTATTTTTCATTTTCGGACAGCATAAATTTTCTATCATTTTTGTTGTCTCCAGAATGTTGTGTTTAAATTCTTTCTGATAAGATTGCATGTACAAGTAGTTTAAGCTGTGGTGTAAAAATTGGTCAAAGACTCAAATGGCCGGGTTGCGATTTGATGTTTCTAGCTAAAAGTGTTGTTTTATAGGTTCCATAATGGCTCTGTGTATAGAATATGTTGAAAATATTGATAAAAAATGACTAAGTTAAAAGGCCAGGAAAAATAGGAAAAAATATTGGAAATAAATAATTCTTTAAAGTCAGGTGCACATTTTCAAAATATATAGAAACAATCTGTGAAGTTTCAAAGGTCAGAGATGAAAACTGTAGGAGTTGATTTCACAAAATAGGTACCCTTTGTTGAAAATGTCGATAAAAAATGACTAAGTCCATAAAAATAGCAAAAAATTTTCAAAATAATTCCAAAAAGGATGGTGCCCATCTACAATATATATAGAAATAGTTTGTCAAGTTTCATAAATGAAGGTTGAAAACTGTAGGAGGAGTTGAATTCACAAAATAGGTATACTTTGTTGAAAATGTGGATAAAAAATGACTAAGTTAAAAGGCCAGAAAAAATAGGAAAAAATTTCAAAATTATTCCAAAAAGGGAGTTGCACATCTACAATATATATAGAAACATTATGTGAAGTTTCAAAGATGTAGGTTGAAAACTGTAGGAGGAGTTGATTTCACAAAAATAGGTACCCTTTGTTGAAAATGTGGATAAAAAATGACTAAGTTCCAAAGTCCGTAAAAATAGGGAAAAATTTTCAAAATAATTCCAAAAAGGGAGGTGCACATCTACAATATATATAGAAACAGTTTGTGAAGTTTAAATAAACAGCTGCGCCAAGTCGCATGATACGCCCGTCGTCATCCTTCAAAACTTTAAAGTGATTTAGGTAAGGGGTTCTCAATTCAGAAGCACCTATAACTGCCTAATTAAGCTTAATATCTCTTTAAGAAATTAATCTGCAAAGTTAAAAGTGAGCTGATCAAAGTACAGTTAGAGCGCAACATGTAATAAATTGCATTAAAATTGACAACAAAGTCCCATAACTCTTGCAAGAAAAATCGAAATTTCACGAAAAAGTATACAGACTGTAAGGTCATCACATCAAATACCTCTTCAAAGTTTGAAGTGAATTGGCCAGAGAGTTGTCAAGTTAGAGAGTGACGTGTAAAAAATTGCCTTCAAATTGACGAATAAAGTCCCATAACTCTTGCAAGAAAACTCGAAATTTCACGAAAAAGTATACAGATTGGGAGGCCATCATACCCAATACCTGTACAAAGTTTGAAGTGAATTGGCCAAAGGGTTGTCAAGTTAGAGCGCGACATGTAAAAAATTGCCATAAAATTGACGAATAAAGTCCCATAACTCTTGCAAGAAAAATCAAAATTTCACGAAAAAGTATACAGATCGTGAGGCCATCATACCCAATCCCTCTACAAAGTTTGAAGTGAATTGGTAAAAGGGTTGTCAAGTTAGAGCGCAACATGTAAAAAATTGCCTTAAAATTGACGAATAAAGTCCCATAACTCTTGAAAGCAAAATTGAAATTTCACGAAAAAGTATACAGATCGTGAGGCCATCATACCCAATACCTCTACAAAGTTTAAAGTGAATTGGCCAAAGGGTTGTCAAGTTAGAGCGCAACATATGAAACGGACGGACAGACGGACAGACGGACAGACAGACAGACGGACAATCGGACATTGGTATACAATAATACGTCCGTCATTAGACAGGCGTATAAAAATGTAGGTTGAAAACTGTAGGAGGAGTTGATTTCACAAAATCAGTATCCCATTTCCCCCCCCCGCCCGATATTCACCGTACTATAACCCGGATTTGCACTCCGTGCAACCCGGCCAAAAATGCCCATGACTACCGGTATTTGCCGAAATTCTTAACACAATTATTTTGGGAACATCTTTCCTTGATTCATACTTGAAAAATATGAAATGAATGCAAGACTTTCTTCTTAAAATAATAATAACTTGAATCAACTTATTACCTGTGCAAATATTCCATGGGTTGCACTAAGAATATATCTAGTATCAGCTTTACTTTCAACTTCTACTTTTATTGTTCCTACATAAACTTCACTACATAATGTCCAAAAATGTGGTTCTTGTACACTATATACACCTTCTAACTGTGAAACCTGCAAAGTCATAAAACTGGTAAGAAACTTGTACACTATATACACCTTCTGATAGTGAAAACTGTAAAATTGTGAAAATAATAAGAAACTTGTACACTTTATGCAACTTCCAACTGTGAAACCTGCAAAGGCATACAACTTTTAAGTAACTTCTACTCTACATACATCTCTAAGAGTTAAAACCTGAAAACCATGTCAACGATAAGAAACTTGCATACTTTTCACATTACAGAAATAGACGGAAACCTTTTTGTTTTTACAAAGAAAAACAGAGAATCAAATAGATTAACTGAAATGTTATGCTTATACCCCAGTAGAACCCTGTTAAATAAATTATAGATATTTATAAAACTTACCCTTTGATAACAACCTGGAAGTTGATGTTCTATTTGTCTAGGTGTTCTCTGCATTAATATACCAACAGAATCACGTAATAATGGTAATACACTGAAAATATACATGTTCATATCACATTAATATACCAACTGAATCACGTAATAAAGGTAAAACACTGAAAATATACATGTTCATTTCACATTAATATGTAACTTTTTTATAATAGTTATACAAAATGTTGAAATAAGTGTTGCAAAGCATGCATGATTGTCAAAGTTTAATATTTTTCATGTGTTGTTCCAGAGTAGTGGGATATCATTTGACAAACTGAAGGCAATTCATAACATTATACCTTAATTTTATACTTGCCCCACCAGTGTTCTTAAATCTTTAGAAATGTGTTGTTTCTGAATATCTATTTGTATGACTATTCATGAATGAAGTCATATTTTTTCTTCTAGTTAATTGGGAAATCATATTTTAAAATTACACTTCAACCTAAAAATTAGTCACCTCATAGCCAATTGGACTAAAATTATGCTTAAGTATGGTTTAGACATTTCATGAAATTATTATTTTTATGCCCTCAACATTAAGCGACGGGGGTATTAAGTTATACCCTTGTCTGTACGTGCAGGTGTACATCCAAGAATTTTTGTCAAAGATTTCTCAGCTTTTATATACAGTAATGATTTGATATTTGGTATGGTGAGTTGTACCATGTCTCCCCTTTTCACGTCCGTCACTCATATACTTCCTGTTTGCCAATAACTATCTGGCGGGGGCATCCATGTCCCATGGAACCATTTTATTTTATTATTCAACAATCACAGGATTCATACTGCAAAGATTCTACAGCTCAAAAGATGTATACTATTTGATGAAATTTACATTTTGTATTCCTGACTTGAGGGACTTTGATTTTCAAAAATGAAGGCTGTAACTTTCATAAGCTTCCATTTACTTGGATTTGTCTATTGCTTTTTTTAAATTTTTGTCTGCAGTTTACATGCAAACAAATTATCTCCCTTAACCAAATTGCTTTATTGATAACTAAGCAACCTTTCTGCAAATCAAAATGGCAAAATAAGACATAAAACTGGAAACCTATTGTTGAACACATCTACTAATAGCTTTGCTTTTAATTATTTACACCATTCCATTATATCAGAAATTATCATTTTTTTTTATTTTACATTCTAATACCAGACCATCCTTACTTTGAAATTTAAATAGAAGTCATGCTTTTGCATATAATGCATCATACATAATTAAATTTCAGTGAAATCAAATTAGATATATTTTTTTTAAGTTTTACTGATTTTTTTTTCAAAAGTCTTTCACTCTATATAAAATTTATAACTTCATGGAAACTGTACAAAGAAATACATCTTGATAAGTGTTAAAACTACCTTTAAATTGAAAAATGGTCAACATCCTCAAACAAAAGTACATCAAAATCAACCCTTTATAAGAGCAATGACTCCCTTGCATTACAAGACATACAACATAAAAGCTAACAGAAGAACCCTTATGGAGCCCCATTTTCAAATTCTTACCTAATAGTAATTAAAATTGCTATAAATACTGAACATATAGGGTCTGCTGCCATCCATCCAAACTGATGAATAAGACCAGACGATATTATAACTCCAACACTACCTAATGTGTCTGCTAATATATGTAAAAATACACCTGAAATGAAAGTAAGTAAAGCATCTCAACTAAGTAAGTAAAAAGTAATACATTAGACTTTTCAAGTAAATAAGAAAATTTCCTGACAATTTTGCCATAAACATCTGTGACTGTTAGTCTGGAAGGGTATTCCCCAATCCAATAGATCAGTCCTTAGTTGCTGACCCATAAAATCTATTTCACCTGAAAACTTGGAATAACTAAATTTTGGAAAATTCAATTTGAAAATATATCTCTCTTTGAACAGTATGTCTTTGGTTTTATTATACACCTTTTGATGTTTGGTCTTTCATATGTTTTGATTCAATCTGCACAAAATATGTGGAATAAAACCTTGTGCTACTACCCACCAAATATACACTTCTCAACATTTATAATTTTTCATTAGAGAAAAAGATTATCATATTTCATCCACTCCAGATAGTTAAATCTAAAAACTTTAAAAAGCTCTGCAAGCCTCGCAATTAAAATTTTTAAATTTTACCATCTGTAGTGGGTAAAATATGGTAATGAACAGGATCTTCAAGTGTAATATTTAGCAATCTATAGAAATCAAATTTAAAATTACTTCTGCATTTAGCTATTAATACCACTGAGGCAATGCCTCTAATTTAGTCCCTGAGGGTATTCACTGGACCAGTACTTTGGTGCTGGCCCAAAACTCAATTTTATTTGAAATTTTGCAATACATTTGCATCTCCTCCCTCTTTCAACACTCTGTCCCTAGTTGATTCTGGGCTTTTAATTTAGATCATATTGTTTATTTGATCTCTGTCAGCTGTTAAACACTTTTTGATCTTCACTGAAGTGTTATTAGTTGTCCAAATAACCATCCATGCAGGAATTATTTAAAATAACAGGTTTTTTGTTATTTTTAAATAAAAAGGTCAAAATATGAGTCTTTCCATCTACTGAAAAAAAAAGTGGCGTATTACATGATACCAGCCATGTTTTTGTGAGACAAAACTATAAAATTTTACCTTGCATGATTTGTTTTTGTGATACTGAAGCTGAATTGTGTGAATGACTGTGACTGTCATGAGAATGACCATGACCTCCATGTGAATGACCATGACTGTCATGAGAATGACCTTGATCTCCATGTGAATGACCATGACCTCTATGGGAGACTTCATGCCCATGATCACTGCTTCCTAAACCTACAAAAGTAATAAATTTATAATTTATCAAAAATTTTATCAATATAATCAGAATTAAAATGCAACTTTAAATGTTCAATATGCATAAAAACATCCAGAATATGATGCTGCTAAATTTTTTGTATCAATCATAAATCTAATCTTTCATAAATTTTAAACAAATAGCAACAGATGGAGACTTGATGGTGAAGACAGGTATTGCTATAAAGATAACAAATAAATTGTGTTTGTAAATTTTGTTTAAAACTAAGGAGTATCTCCCTCATGCAAAGCTCTGACCTTAGCTGATTTTGGCTTTACATTCAGATCATATTTGGTTATTTGTTCTCTATCAGTTTTTCAACATCTTTGAGTTTCTGGTCTTCCAAACATTTAGATTTTATCTGCACTGAAGAGACATGAAATGTCTAAATGCACACATGCAGAATCAAAATTCACAGTAACTTCGGTATTTAGCTATTTGTACAGGTTGTTAGATAGACACTGTTATGATGCGCAATTCAATCACACATTTGATAAATAAAGAGTCGAATCAGGTCAGGTTTGATTCTTGAGCCGAAACAGCAATTTCACAGGAATTCCTTTGTGACGTCATAATTAAATGACAGATGTTAAATGTCATATTTCGTCCACTTAGTAGTAAATTAGCTCCATTTTCCTGTAAATAATGTTTAATTTGGAAACATTGTAATCGACTTAAAAAGCATCTTCAAATATACATTTTTTTCACTTTAACCCATAGATCAAATAATAAATGATCAATTTACAAAAATATAGCAAATTCTGATGGATAAAGTTTGTATTTCTATTTAGCTAAAAAATGCCATTCCATATTTTCCTATGCATTCTTTGTAAATTTAGGTGAAAAAAACAGCAAAAATGAGCAAACTTTGATCTCGATTCTTTATAAACCAAGTATTGTGACCCATTCTTTTTATTATGGAATTCAGGTTCCTCAATTGGGCCAAATTATAACAAAATCTTATGGACATGAATATTAGTTTCTATTTACCTGAAGTCACCTTAATAAGCAATGCAAACATTTTTTACAGCTGTATTTTAAAACAACATTATAATAAATGCTTTGGGTGTGGGGTTTTCTCACCGTTCATTGAAGATCTTATGGTGGCTTTGAGTTGTTATTACTCCCCTTTGGGTCGTTGTCTCTTTGACACATTCCCCGTTTCCCTTCTTTTTTCTATTTCCATTTTTTTTTCTTTTTGTCAGTTTTAAAAAATACCAACAAGATTTAGTAATGGTACGCCATATGGTATTCTTTCTTCATTAAAACAGAAAAATGTCTAATAAAGCAGTAAAATCACTAAAATCTTATGCTAACCTAAACCATGACTGTGTCCATGCCCTCCATGAGAATGTCCATGATCTGAAATATTAATAAGAATGTATCTACTGGGTAGCCAATGTATAATGAACTCCGATAAACTTGATCTCAAACATTTAAGGATGTAGTTAGGTGAGGTTTTTGCAATTTGTAAAAGTCATTCGGATTTCTCTGATTTTATCCATTATTACTATGTAAAATATTTTGCCCCATTACACCCAATTTTCTAGTCATCAAAGTCTTCGGAAGCTCATTTTAAGTCAGTAAGCAAGATTTTGTTAGATTGTAGATTTTCCTTCCATGTGAAACAAATCAATATTGCGTCCATGCTATACTAAGGTAAAAGTCCAAGATAACCTTTCCCGCCATTTTTTAAAATGTGAAATATCTTGAAAATAAGGCCCATAACCTATTAATATTTTTAGCTTATTTTATTCCTTTAACAATGCTCTTTCCATTTAGGGTATGAATTTAAAATCGTAGATTTAAAAAATTTCACCTTACTACATCCTTACATGTAAGTCATACAAAAAACCATAACTCTAGAGACAAAGTCAATCATATAAGCTTAAACACTTTGGCTATTTCCTTCATTATCAATTTCAATACATGTTCAATTAGTCATTTTCAAACTTTACCTGCACATTGTAGAAACAACAATAATTGGGTAAAGGTTGAAAAGCTTTTGGAGTATATATATATTAAAAACAATAAGTCTCCACAAACTTCATTTGGGAGACTAAATATTGTATGGACATGCACCAATTAACCTAAATTCTCAAATAAATAAGCAGCTGCGACAAGTCACATGATATACTTATCTTCATCCACACAAAGATTTTAGTGATTTAAGCAAGGAAAGCGGTATCAAGTTAGAATTTAACTTTAATCAAGATAAGCCACCTCAATTTCTAACAAAGCTATATTTTACATGATTAGCGAAGCATGAAATTGGTTCAGTGGTGAATCTTTATTATGATTTTTTTTGATAACTTATTGTGTGATTTATATAAAGTTTAATGATAAAAGCATATGTCCTCCACAGAAAAAAATCTTAATTTAAGGGTTTAGATTTGGGGAAGCCTAAAATTTTCAACTCGTTTAATTTTCTTAATATTTTCAGTATTAAAACTACACATGTTCATGTCGACTTTCAGCAATTTCAACAATTTTTACCGTCCCGTTTTATGTCTAATGGTCATCAAAGATACCCTGTTTCCTAATATTATTTGGTCTGTTCAGGACTTGATTGTGGTGTATTAATTAAATTTGTACTTGATTTAAATTTGTATTTGATTTAAAATTATTTCAAATGCAAAATTTTGTAGTTTAGACATGTATGAAAGTAAGCATGAATAATGATTCTAAATTTGACTAGTTTGAACTGAAATACATGGGTGTTCCGAATAATAAAGGCTGAAATTTTTTACTCTATTTTGATAACTATTAAACATTTCTTGTAAAAAAATTCTGCCGTTTAATTTTCACCAAAAACTGAGAATAGAAAGAAAACTACTACTAGTATGTGTAAGATATATTAAAATTTTAGAAAATTCTACCGACCCATTTTTTTCTTAATTTAGAACAAAGTGGGTAATTTTTTTTAAATCAATAAAATTGCTGAATCTGTGCTATAAATTACCTCCCTTGGACGAAATCTGACTTTTACATGTTTTCCTTATCTTTGAACAGCATCACAAAAATGTAGAGTAAAATGCACTCATTATGAGTAATTGGATGTTGGGTACTTGTTTTCATGACAAAATCAATATTTATTTGCTGTGTGGAAAAAAATTTAACAATTTTAAAATTTTGATAATACCTATTGTGATGATTCTATTTGTTTGTGTAAGTAATGAAAAAGTGAGAAACAGAGTTATCTCCTCCTACCCCAGGTTTACCCACTTATAACTGTGGATAGATCGTTTGGGATGAACTGATCAACAGCCATTGCCAATTTTAATATAATTTGGGATCTACAAAGAAACATTTCTACCCAAAAATGAAACCTTCTAGCTTCCAAGTAATTAGTATTTAGCAACTGTCATTGATTAAATCTTATTTGATTAT
Source organism: Modiolus philippinarum (assembly GCA_002080025.1). Taxonomy (NCBI): domain Eukaryota; kingdom Metazoa; phylum Mollusca; class Bivalvia; order Mytilida; family Modiolidae; genus Modiolus; species Modiolus philippinarum. The sequence goes on from MJUU01029094.1 coordinate 20,323, forward strand.
TCATGTATATTGATTGCTTTTTTAGAATGAACATTAAATCTTCACAATGGGCCATATTTTTCAATTTTTGACACGAATATTTCATGATTTCCTCTTTGTTACACAACTAAATATTAGCCAAAATTTCCTTGCATATTGTAGAGAACAAGTGTATAATAAGAGTAGAACAAGCTTTCTTCCAGGACTTTATGGCTAAATTTGAAGTGCCTTAAATGTATAAATGAGTATAATCTACAGCTGAAAAATGTTTTACCATAAGGTTTTTTTAAAGGAAAAGAAATATATATTTCAAATTGTTGTAGGTTAGTATGTTTAAGTATCATCTTCAGTTTGCGTATATTTTGAATATTAAGGACTGAATGAGCGAGGTCTTACTGATACAGCATGTCATATTTTTATGTCAGTTTGTACATGTATCTTGGTATAAGATCCATAATATTTCTGGTATTTTAATGAATATCAAAATATCAGGCATTTAAATAAATGACATATCTATTTGTTGCAATCAAATCAATATTTAGGAACATCTAATTTTTCTATCATAAATTGACATTTAAAGACCAAACTGCCTTTTCAGTTCTACCGTTGATTTTTTTCTCA